>JAGMWU010000055.1:0-70442 GCA_018697195.1 Certhia americana
CAGACATTGATTAATTACGAAGCCAGTCTTCCACATAAAACATAAGCTAACTGCTTTGGAGACTCGTGAACAAATGCACGACATGAATTTGCAGAAACAAATAGTCCCACTGAGTCCCTTTCATAGAGGAGTACAGATGTGAGTCAGTCCATCATTTGATGTTCAGCAGCTGTTCCCAGGACAGCTCTTCCAAATGAAAGTGGTTACCCATCAAACCAGTGCCATGCCATGGTGGATTCTTAAATTTCAGCTTCAGTTGTTTACAAATCAGCTTCAAAAATGCTCATTTCAAACTGCTCAAAGTGACATAGTGAGGGAAGAAAAGGAGGAACTGTGTGGATCAGGCACTGCACACCTGACACGCCATCTTGTGAGTAGGGCTGTGACAACCTCACCTGGTTCACAACACTTCCAAAAATCACAGTCATCAAAAAAAAATAAAAAAGAAAGCTTTTGCATTCAAAACTAGGGTTCAGGTCCTCCCAAACTCTTTTGGAAAGGGCAGATTCTCCTGGGCACGTCCAGAGCTGATCAAATCATTGCTTCGAATTCCTGGCCTAAGTAATACCTTAATATCAGGAAGGATTTAACCGAGTGTATTATTTGCCAAGGAAACAACACTTTATCCCCCAAACCCTTTTTGAGTGTTGATATGTGAGACAGCAGCCAGGCCATGCAGAGGGCAGGAGTGTGCCAGGAGCAGAGTGACAGCGTGAGGTGTTGCTTTGTTAGCTGTGGCACGGTGCCTGGCAGCCGAGTGCCCAGTGCAGTCCCATTTTGGACAAAACTTCACTTGGCAGCTTCCTTTACCTTTTGCAATATCAAGGAATTTAGGGTGGTTATCCTTGCTCAAGTAAAGGATTCGTTTCCATAGCTTTTAGACCTTCATCTGCCATCCATCAGAACCCAGCTTCTGTGCATTTCTCTCCTTTTACATCTTTGTTTTTTTCTCTAAACACAAAGTTCTGCTAAATATCACTTCTCAAAACGAACAGGCAGTGGGAGAGAATGCTTTAAATTTGTTACATCAGGAATCTTCAGAAAGTAATTCTTCGTGGAACACACAAGAAAAAAAATCAATGTGTGTTTTTCTATAGCTGGAGGCAAGAAGCCTTGAATTGAACCTGCTGCATTGTACTTTGCCAGCAGACAGTGTTCTTAGTGCTGGACAACTTGAACCTGCTCAGCAGATCTTGAAATCTCATAAAATGGTTTGAGTTTTGTTCCATCAGCTTGTTCTGAGGGAAGAGAGGAACGTGTTGGGGCAATCAGTGCAAGTGGATTTGTGTTCACTGATATTCCAAGATGAATCTTTGTCCAGATTTTCATTTCTCTTTCTACTGGCCGTGGTTTGTTCCACTAGCAAGCAAGAATTCAGAGTTAACAGGATAGAAAATGGGAAAGAACAGGCTTTTACCAGGTTTTCCTTGGCAGAAGCATGTCAGTTTTCCCTTCCTAAATGACCTGGGATGGTCTAGCAGGTTTTACTGTTTGTTTTGAAGCTCTTTGAACAGAATTAGGGGCTGGGGATATTCATTCTCATCCATACTCTGGCTACATCCTTCTGGGTGAGTGATTTATCTGTCCATTTATTGTGTCATGATATTCACTTAAGTTTGGGCTTTTTTTATGACTAAACGAAATCACAGTGTGTTTACAAAGATCCTAAAAAGGATCGTTGCTCCATGAGCCAGCAGAAAACCGGTGCAGAAGTGTCAGAGGTGCAGAAATGTCATGGCTGGTGCTCACCCAGACAACTTACTCCTAAAATTCTTGTGCATCACAGATGAACAAGAGGCCTTGAAGTCCATCATGAAGGACCTGGTGGCACTCAAGATGGGCAGGCGTCACCGGCTGCCTGGATATGACACCATGAAGAATAAAGACACTGCTCACTCCAACAGACAGGTAATGGGCCAGTTAGAGAATACCTGAACTGATCTCCTGGGGGCAGAAGGGATAGAGCAGGTGATCAGAGGATCTGCTGCCTTGGCTCTGTCCTGTGCTTTCAACAGCCAAAGCATCAGATGTGAATTTGCTCCTTGATCCTGCTCAAGCTGTGGCAAATATGGT
The DNA here is from genome assembly GCA_018697195.1 of Certhia americana. Taxonomy (NCBI): domain Eukaryota; kingdom Metazoa; phylum Chordata; class Aves; order Passeriformes; family Certhiidae; genus Certhia; species Certhia americana. Next base: position 2,074 of record JAGMWU010000055.1, read on the forward strand.
AGCTTTTCTATTTTTATATAAGATTAATGAATATCTTATCATATAAACTGTATATATGTTTTATATGCTCTCTGTTTATATAATTTAATAAAATATTTAATATATATTACATTATATATGTATGTATATATGTATATACATGTATTTGATAATTTGCAACATCTTAGTTGCAATACTGCATTCTCCCCATATGTATTTTTTATGGGGTTTGGTCTGCCCAGCTAAAAAAATTTAGCAAGTGGCTTTCTGATTTCACAGTCGTATTTCCATTTTTTGAAGTGATTTTCTTCTTTTTTAAAGAAAAAACACAATGCCAGCAGTCCCCCCCTCTTGGGCAGCCCCGCAATAATGAACCAGTGTGCCTCTGCAGTGGAAGAAAAAAAAATTCCGGTGAGAAAACTGGCTTCATTTCCATATTAGCAATTAGGGTTTTTTCTATGTCAGTAAAATAACTTTTTTTTTTTTCAATTTTACTCCTGTTACAGGCTTAAGCTTTTTGGAGCAGGCTTTGAAGTTCATGTCTGTTTTCCTTATGCTCTGCCTGCTCATAATCTACTTGTTCAGCTGGATCTGGGATTTCCTTGAATGTGTTGGACAAATCCATAGATGGAGTAGTACAAAATCCTTTCCAAATCATTTTGAAACAGAAATTCAGAGATGCCTTAAATCAAAATCTGTAATTTGTGATTTATGATACCACGTTGCAGAACTGGAACACTGAAGTGCTAAACTTGGATTTGCCTTTTAATCATCTCTGAGGACAGTTTATGTGAATTGCTTTAAGAAGTGATGGGTTCACTGCTTTCAAGGGAAACTGAAAGCACTGGATGCTTAGTTCCTCTAGGTTTTCTGTGGAATAAGAACACCAAAATCACTCTAAACACTTTTTCTTAGATCTTTGATAAGTAGACGTGAATGGGCAGGTCCTTTTGGAAAAATTGAGCAATAAATGCCAAATTCCATTCCTGTTCCTTTACTCCAAGTTACAGGTTTCAAAGCAAGCAGTGGAGTTGAGAAAATGCTTGGAGTTTGCTTGGGTACCAACATGTTAAAAAGAGGTTTCCAAAGAGCTCTGGGGCTCCTTTAGTGTTGTCTAATTTCAGCTGGTGAGAGCTGTGTCACTTGGCTGCTCCAGGGCCTAAATCACATCTGGAGGTTAGAAATTGAATCTGAAAAATGGTGTGAATTCCATTTCATCCAAACTGTCCTGTTTAGTTCCTCTAGACTTCCTTACAGCAGCAAAACAAAACCAGAGCCTTACTTTCCTAAAAGCCCTGATACAAAGCAATCATTCCTTCCTGCAATCTGCCCAAGAACAACATTTTGACCAGGGCTTGGCTGGTACACATCTTCTGTAGGATGTTATCCCTGTGCTGTTTGCTGCATTGTTCCTTTACTGCTCCATTTAAATGGGTTTTCTAGAAAAATCTGTTTCATTTTGGAGTAATTCTAGGCTAAGTTCTTTCTCTTCCCACATCTCAACAAACCCTTCCAAGCTCTGTGTGGATGCTCCACCTGCAGCTGGTGCTTGCTGGGGTTGGGATGGTCGTTTTCCCTGGTCCATGCTGTTCCCCCCAGAACTGCTGCAGGAATTCTGTGTGCTTCCAGGGACTCCATGGGTCCTTTTGAACTGCATTCTTGACCACTGGGCCTGCCAGAAACTTCCTCCAGCTAAAGAGCATTTCCTGGCCACGTTTTTTTTGAAGTTCCTAGATGTATGATTGCCTATTGTCTGAGGCTTTCACAGATGGCTTAATCTATTCCAATCACATAAATTGTGCAGCAGAAATGATGGAGTCTTATCAGAGCAGATTTTTCCCTTTTATTTTTATCTTTCTGACCTAAATTGAGACTTGAACTTCGATGTCCAGAGTTGAAAGTTCAGCTTGTTGACTCTTCCACGCCACTCAGCACCTTCTGAATTCACAGTGACTGCACAGGTTGCACAGTCAGTGCTTTTAACTCTCCAGATGGTGCTGAGGACCCCTTTGCTGAAACCTTAGAACATTCAAAGGGCACACAGAATCAGCCTCTTTTTAACTCGGATTTTCAAGGGCTGCATTTTTGCAAAAGCAGAGATTTAGTCCATGTCTTAAGAATAATAAATAGGAATAAAAAATTAACAATAGGAGTAGGAATAAAAAATGTAGCACGTTCCCTCTTTTTTTTTTTTTTGCCATGCATGCTTTGAGCATGCTTAAAGATAATTAACTTCAGATTAATAAGCAGTTAGGGCTGAATTACAGATTTTTCCCATGCAGTGTTAAAGATAGATTAATTTTTTTTAAAGTTTATTTCCATGTCCTCTGTTTAAGTGTCAGTTCACAAAAATTACAGCTCAGTTTTTACCCTTTTCCTTCTCTTTCTCCTTCAGCAGTTCCTCCGTTCCTTACGTGCTGTGTTCATGTATCAGTCACTTGTATCCAGTCTGCTGCAGCTTCCATGGAGAAAGTTAAAATACTGAAATCATAGTACGGTGCTGTTGTGTGTGCCAGAGTTTGATTGTGAGCTCACCTTTTGTTCTTTCTCCTGCAGAATGATGTCAGGATAAAGTTTGAACATAATGGGGAGAGACGGTAAGTTGGCCTTCACTGCTTTGATTCTTTGCTTAGGAGAGTAATTTAGTCATCAGTAATTTAGCTTAAATATTTTGTTGGCTTTGCTTTCCTTTTTCCTGAATGGAAATCACACAGGGAAGGCAATAGCAAACAGCTCACACACAGCTTGGTTATTTTTAGAGATCAGTATATCATAAAACACTGATTTATTTCCATAATATTTATTTGTAAGTGAACTGCAACATTCTTAAAAGCTGTCCAGCCTGAAATAAGTTCAGCCTGAAAGTCTTATTTCAGATGTGTTCCCATTTTGTTTCATTGAACTGAAACCAAATGAAGCTGATCAAATCAGTGTCATTCTTTTCTGGTTTCTCACTTCCTGATGCCCTGTCATTATCACTGCCCTGCTGTGATTGAGCAATACATACAACAAGGGAAGATTTTTTTCATTGGTGTAAAAGCTTCTTTGTTATTTCCTCTGATACTTGGTTTTGAGAGACATTCTTTTACAAGAAAAAAACAGAAATAACTGAAACAGCAGTTTCAATTTTTACAGCGTTGTTTGCAATGGATAAAATTGCTGAAATATTTCAAAGTAGGTCCCAAAAAACCTCTTATTTGCCATCAATTCAAGAGGAACTCCTGAAACTGGTGGCTGTGTGAGCACTGAGGAAGGCTCCAGGCTTGTCTGTGGTTTCTGGGTCTGCTCTCACTGAGGGAAAACCTGATCTTGCTGCTGGGATGGAGTGTCCATATTTTGGAAGATACTAATTGGGTTGTAAGCATGAATGTTTGTGTCATCTTCACAGCTTTTTCCCAGGCCAGGCAGTACTTCCAACATGAATTAGTTCACAATTGGATGATAAAGTGCAAATTTAATGTCAGTGGTACAGAAGGACAAGTTGTCTGTCGTGATCCTCACATCCTGTTCTAGCAGAGGTTATTGCCTGAGTTGTTGAGGCTCCTCCTTCGTCTGATTTTGGGATTTCTGTTAGGAAAGCAGAAGTGTTCTTTGTTGGCAAAGCAGGCTGTGGAGAATAATTCCTGCTCTTCCTCAAAACTTGATTTTTTTCTTTCACCGAAATCCTACGTGATGAATTCTGTCAGTGACTTTTTGTGCTGTGGGAGAAATTTTACAGGAAATCATCCCTGGGATTTGCTTCCTCCTTTGTCAGCCAGGTCTGCTCAGCACTCTCCTCTGTCAGGGGCTTTGTAGGGACACCAAAGCCACCTTGGGACATGTCACAATTTCTTGTCACACTGTGTCAGGACAGGGGAACTCGGCAACAAAAATCCTTCACCACAGGTTTATCATCTTGCCTGTGTGCTGGATGCATTTTGGGGGGCAGAAAGGTTTTCTCCTGGCTTTTTTTTTTTTTTTTTTTTTTCCTAAAATGAAAAGGTTGATTGTGTGTCAGTCTGGTTATGCAGTTGTGCTCGCCTGAATTCCCTGCTCCCAGCACAGTGTGCAGTTCCAGACAGGGAGCTGCACCAGAATGTCAGTGTGTGTGCTTGGTTTCACAGGAGCTGCCAGATCCAACCACAAATATTTAAGGTGGTCAGGCAGGAATGGGCTCCTTAAACCCTGCAGTCCAGGATTTTGTGTTAGAGGAGTGCACAGAGCTTTTAAACTAATAAAATTTGTGGCACCTGAGAACAGCTCTGCTTTTGAAAGCATTGAGTGTAGAATGGGAGCCTTTATAAGGGACTGAGGGCCACATTGCATTTGTGTGGTGCCAGGGTACTGTGATTTCATGTATGGGTTTCTTAGGAATATGTAGAAAATGTTATTGTGGGCTGCTTTTTAACAAGGACAATTATTTCCAAATAGCTGAATGTTGTAGGTCTGGTGGCAAGATAACCCTTCATGGGAAGGGGCTGAGGAAGCCAACTAACAAAAGGATTATTTAAAACAAAAGCTGCATCTGCTGAAGGAATACCCGGGGCTGATGAAGCTGTGTGGATGGATGATTGGGAAACGAAGCCTTCTCTCCAAAGCACAGGTTCATCACAGAATTGTGGAATCCCAGGATGATTTGGGTTGGAAGGGACCTCAGTGACCCAGTTCAGGGACACCTGCCACTGTCCCAGGTGCTCCCAGCCCCAATGTCCAGCCTGGCCTTGGACACTGCCAGGGATTCAAAGGCACCCACAACTTCTATCTTTGGCCCCTACAGAAATCCCCTCTCCCTCCCTTTCCCCACAAACTCAGGAGAGATAATTCAGGGTCTCAGAGTTGTCCCTATGAGCAAGAACAGGTGTTGAGTCTCCATGGTCCTCTCAGTAACTTGGAAGTCCAGATAATCCTTTGATCATTTGTAGTGTGCTGATGCAGCAAAAGAAATAGGAGGAAGATATAAAAAAAAACCCTGAAAGTTCTTTGGTTGGAAACGATTTTTTTTCTTAAAGTTAACCAGCAAAAATTGCATTGGAAAGAACACTAATCTTCCAATTGAGGACAAAAAAGTACAACCAGATATTATAATAGTTGATGTGTGAAGAGGATTTTGGACTGTTTAGCCTGGAGAAGAGGAGGCTCAGGGGAGACCTTGTTGTATCCTGTTATTTCTGCCTCGTGACAAGTTTGTTAAGTGGTGCTCACAATCCAGCTCTTTGTGGCAGTATCTCATCTGTGCCAGAGCAGGTGGTATTTTTTAAGCCAAGGTGCACAGGGCATTTGTATCCTGTTATGTGAAAGACATTTATTCAGAAAAGGATACTTTTCTGCCCAGGGACAAAAGGGATTCTATTTGAAATCTCCAGCTGAATATTGCATTTTGACAAGCTGTATGGAAATGGGCCAGAGATCAATAATTCCTTATTGAAATAATACATATAAATTTAAATTTGAAAGGTTCACTACTTGCTTGAGGATGAAAGGAGACCACTCAAATGTGGTTTAATAGTTCAGCCATGATTTTAATAGTTCAGCAGTGATTTGACTGCATTGTCAAGTGTTTGTCTGAACAGAATTCTCTCTCCCCCAGGATTATCCCGTTTGTCCGTCCCGTACGTTATGAAGACGTGCAGCAGAAAGTGAAAACAGCCTTTGGGCAACCCCTGGACCTGCACTACATGAACAACGAGGTACTGAGCTCTCAGTGCTCTCTGTGTGGCACCTCCTTTCCCCAGCACAAATTCTATACCCAGAAATTCAATTTTCGGGTCTTCCTTTAATACAAACCATTGTTGCATCCGTGATCCAAAGGCAGATGTGCTGATCCTGATGAAGAATCTCACTGCTGTGTGTGTTGTACAAACATCAGCACCTTGTTTTGGTGTTGCTAAGGACACTCTCTTTCTACCTGAAACCCAGTTTTCACTTGATCATTAGTTCTGGATTCATAAGTATTCTGAGACCATTTTCTCATCAGAGAGAGGGGCTGACAAATCTCTGTTCTTTGCAAACAGCAAATCCAGGTGGGAATTAATACATTTGTGGGTGATGCTTCAGAGGAATTTGCATTAGGGTCAGCCATTTCTCTAACATGGGAGGAAAACCTCTTTAAAAAGGACAATAGGACAGTATTGGAATGAAAATTTGTGGAGTAACTGAGCAATCAGAATCCTGTTTTATAGTCTGGTATTTGTCTAATGTTTGTATAAATACCTATTGTAGAAGCAGACTTACTTTTTTCAGTCTTTTTTAATTATTTTTTTCCCTGTTCTTCATTTTGCAGCTCTCTATTCCTTTGAAAAACCAAGATGACCTGGATAAAGCTGTAGATCTCTTAGACAGGAGCTCGAATGTGAAAAGCCTGAGGATTCTGTTGCTGTCCCAGGACAGAAACCATGTAGGTAACAACTTCAGGGATGCAGCAGAATCAGGGGGTTTACCCTTCAGACTCTAAAGCACAATGGCAGCATTAACTGAGTGTGACAGGGATGATAAAATCACTCTTCCCAGGCACAAATGCATGTGTTTATCCTCTTTGCATTGGCTCAGCTCTAGGTGTCTTTTTGTGCTGGGTTTTTTCCCCTGACTTCAGCAGCTGTTTGGGGGCTAAAACATTGCAGCTTTTTAAGCTGTCATGTGAAGGCCATTTTATATCAAATACCCAGTGGCTGCAGGCAGAAATCACTTGATGACTTTGGTTTGCAGAGTAGTTTTATTAACTTTGATTAATAGCACAGGAATTATTTTGCCTTTAGAATACAGGTTGTTCTTGAAGAAAAAAGCCTTTAGCACCTTTTTTTCCCTGGGTGAGAAGCCTGAGGACAGCTTCCAGTGACTTTTCAGCTTTGTAGCCTTAATGCATTGAGTCCAGCCCAACTCTGTGTGTTGCCTTTGTTAATAGTGGTGTATTCAGACCTAAGGTGAATTAGGTTGTCTCTTGATTCACTCTCCTCCACCACAGGTGGCTGTGGTAGGCAGTCTCAATGTAGTTTGCTTTTTTCAGCAGACAAGATCATAATATGAGAAATAAATCTTTTAAGTCAAGCTTCCAAAAATGCCCATTTTGGACAATGAATGAACTGCAAGTTGAAGAAGGCAAAAAGATTCAGAATTTTCCCTTATTCCTGATCTGTGACTGGAAAACACAGTTCACTCAACCTAGGTTGAAAAAAGATAATGAAAAGATAGTGATAAAGATAATGAAAAAACCCATCTAGGGTTTTTTCTTCAGAATTAAGGTCATGCAGCTTTTTCAAACCAAAGACCTCAATAGCTTAGATATTTGATTTGCAAATTACCACATTCTCCCCAAGAGTGTGACACAAAAAGCTGCTCTGTTGGTAGTGGCTTGTCAATCTGGAATGTTCATCCCTGTTCAAGTTCTGCAGGCTGGGAGCTCAACTCTTTAAAATAATCACACCTGTAATTCTTGGAACTGTCACGATAAATGTACCTCTCGCTATTTTTTAATTTGATAATCCATGGTAATGGAAATACAAAGAACTTCAGGAGTGTTAACAGCCCTTTCCCAAATGGTTGGGAAGGTGTAGGAGGGGATGATGCTGTTCCCTGAACAATTGCTGCTGCCTGCTCTGTAGGCAATATTTGGCCAGAAGGTCTTTGGTGTGACCTGGTGGAGTCAAACCAAAGTTCTGTGCTGTCAAGAAACATCCTATAAAAGGTGGCCTCAGCTTTGGTACAACACAGACAATCCTCTTTCCCAACCCTCTGCTCATGTCAGTGCCTTCAGGCTGCAGCCAGATGTCAAATGATACCATCTAACTTTGCATAACCAGTAAACACTTGGGAAATCTCACCCTGTGCCAGCCAGTAACCACTGCTGATGTCCTTTTATTAGCTGTTTTTTCCTCTTTTACTCAAAGCAGAAACAAGCAGCAAAACCTTCAGTAAGTGCCACTGTTTCCCCCCCCCTCCACCAACTTCCTCTGCTGCTTTGAGCTGCCTGACAGCAGAGCCCTCCGTGGGATGAAGCCCACAAGCTGAAGGAGGTTTCTTGGCTGCATGATCTCATCCCACTGAGGGAGCGGGAAGCATTATTTTTCCTGAAGTACAGGATGCAGATTTTGTTTTGGCTGTGCTCTTTTCTTTTTCTGGGGATGGAAAGGTGACTTTGGCACAAGTGTGTACAGAAAGCAAATGAACTTCACAGCAGTAACTGGGTCCCTGGTACCAGGAGCCTGTGTCTGTGAGCAGCACTCAGATTAATTTTCTTAGGCCTCTTTTTGCATTTCTTTTCTCAGTCAGTTCACCCCTGTTGCCAGTTTTTTCTTCATGTTTAGAAACTAGTGGGGAGAGCTGGTGAAATTGGAACACCTGTAGTACCAAAACCAGACTGCCCATCCACAGGGTGACCTCTGCACCCTTTATCCAGCTCCCATGAACCTTCCTGTGGTGAAGTTTATGTGACTTAAATCAGGCTCTCTCCTTACTCTTTTCAAGTGTATGTACTCATTAAGTGAACAGCCATTCAGTACTTTAATATTGAATTAAAGTATTTGAATTGTCACACCTTGTTTGCTTGTCACATTCAAATAATTTTTAGAAGTCAGAGTTTATTTCCTTGAGGTATCTTTGGTTAAGTTCTTCTCAAATAAGATAAATTCTGTAACTCAAGAGGAAGGGAATGTTACATGTTCTTGTAAAACTAGGTGTGTTGGGTCAAGGTTAAAATTGAAAGTGTCTGTAGGTGTTGAGCCCCTGCTTTAACACAGGATCTCATTGGGGAGGTTTCACATGTCTCATTGCTCTTTCTGCTTTGAATGAGATAAGGACTCTGTGGAAAAAATGTCTTTAATTAGATAATATCTGTGTAACTGCAGGGAAGGATGAATAAATTCATTTTGGCATCTCCAGACTACTGTTGGTGCTATTAAACTCTCCAGAAATTATTTTTATTTAGCCTGAATTATGAATTTATTTTTTAAAGGCCGTGGGGAGTCAGGTTGCTTCTGGAACAGTGCAAGATTCAGAATTTATCTGCTGGCCGAGGTGGCTGATGGAAATTGTAGGTGCTTCTGTGTGCTGGTCTCAGGGGGTGACAGGAACCCCTCGTGTTTCACAGGTACCTGGTGGTGTCAGACACTGAGACCTGCAAATCATGCACTTGAGTTGAGCTGCACTTGGTCTAATTCTCTGACTCCTGTTTTACACCATAGTTGTAAACCTGGCTCTTCTGCTGCCTTTTTGTTTGTGTTTTCTGAATTAATAAGATTTCAGGCTCTAGAATTGTTGCTCAGCACTTTCTTGGTACTAAGCATAATATTTTTGAAACTGGCCAGACTGCTTGAGCTCCTTCATCTCACTTTAAGTTGTTTTATTCTTTTCATTTTCCCCAGCAGACCAGTTCTTCACCCCATTCTGGACTGCCCAAGCAAGTCAGGATTAAAACTTCCCAATCTGTGGGGGATGTGAGCACACCTTATCAGCAGCCAGAACCCAGAAGTAGGCATCTGTCTGTCAGTGAGTATTTTTACCACTTCTACATGGTTTTCTTTGTTGAAATGTATCTTTTGAGCACTAGTGTTTGTGGTACAGCATTTAGGAAAGCCATGAGAAATTGAAAGGTTATTCTGGGACAAGCAGTTCATTTTCAAAAGCTCTTAATATGTTTACAATAGAATGTTTCAAAGTGCCTTGCTAAGTTGTGGAACTGCTGAGGAGCTGCTAAAGGGGATGTCCTCAAGCCAGAGCCATTGTGGTTAGAAATTTGGAAAGCTGATGTGAGTCTATTAAGCTTTTTATTTAGATTGGCAATTTCAGTTCATGAAAACTAGATTCGATTTTTTTATGTCGAGCTTTGGAATCTGTCCTGACTCCTGTAATCAAGCATTTTATTAGGAATTACTATTGCCTATCCAGCTAGTGTCCTACATTCTGAGTTGCCTAAACTTTCACTCTTGGAATCATCAGGTGAGTAGAGCACAAGACAAAATCTGAGATGCACAAAAGATAATGAAAAGAATCAGAGCAGTATGTACCTTTGTCTGATTTCTTTGGGTTTCTGTTAGCTCAGTGAGCTCCTGTTTAGAGGAAAGGTTCCTCTGTAGTTTTTATGACTTCCATCTCTGGCAGGTTTGTCTGATTTCTCACAATTCCTGTGTTACAACCTTCTGTATAACCATGCAGCACAATTCAAATCTGTTCTTGAATGATGCTCAAAGCTGTTAACCTTTGTATGAAAAACTGAAACATGTAAAACATCTCCAAGGATTTATGGGCCCCAAAACGTCTGTGGTTTAGAATTTGACTCCTTGGTGTGAAGCTCAATGAGCAGTGAAAGTGCAGGAGCAAGGTGAGAGTGTGAAGGCCAAAGCCTGAAATGCTGCTCTGTGTAAACAATTTCTGCTTCAAAAAGGAAAGAGGTAAATTTTGCTGGAAACAGAAGCAGAGGATGACTCTGTTTGTTACAACAGCTATTTTGGGGCTTGTCAGAGCTAATGCCTGAGGACAGGTGATGCAAGTCACAAAGGGCAGTACCAGGAGCTGGGAATGTCAGAGTTTCTTGTTTGTAGGTTCTTCTGTGGCAAATCAGTGCTTCAGTTTCACAGTTTTAACTCTGTGAACTTGAGGCAGAATTATTACATGATTTTAGAGCAGTATTTGCAGTGCAAAATATCAAATAATAAATCAGCTTGAGCCACACCAGTCTCCATGCTGGGGGTCCAAACCAGAGTTGAATCCACACTGTTCTTACCAGAGGTAACTGGGAGAATGAGCTCAGAGGGAAGGACCTGGGAGCTAATCTCAGTGTGGGATTTGTCTAACAAACCTGCGTGTATCCTGTGGAGAGTTTGCTGATCCCCTTCTGAACAGTTTGCTTTTATGAAGCAACAAACAAACAAAGAAGTACTGAAAGCTTGTGAAGTACGTGACTGAAACGGGGACAAAAAGACTTTTCCCATCCTTCCAGTTTAAAGTTAATGTGCATAAAAAGAACAACATTCCTTGGTGCTGAGAAGTGGTGTCCATACATGTCTGAACACCACGTTTCTTCTATAACAGACAAATGCCAAAATTATTTTGTTTAAAATATACCTATATATATATATATATTTTTCTTTACTGACATTCTGAGGTATCCAGATAAAGGTGCCAAAGCCAACAGATTGTAGTGAGTGTCTATCATGGGTAAACTGTAATAGTAATAAGGGGCCCCTTCTATAGCCCAGTCACACATTTTTTCCTCTTACCCCAGCTTAGGGATGCTTTCTGAATAGCTTGTCCTTCATCAGTCAGGAAACCACTGGTTTTATTTTCTGAACATGTCAGAGTACCAGACTGTTACATTATGAAGAGGTCCAGAAGAGTTCCAGTTCTGTCAAATGTCTGCTGGTAATTTGGTAATAGCTCGGTCTTGTATCAATTTCTTCTTCCTTCTCTTTTCCTGGCTTTGGTTTGGAAACAGAATGTGCCCTGTTTCCTGGTGTTTCAGGCAAGAGACTCTCCAGCTTGCACCGTGTCATGCAATTAAAGTCCAAAGCACTGTTCAACCAAATCTTTTTGCAATCAGGAGAGGGACCTGTGTAGCTCCTGAGCTCCAAACAGCCTCGAGCCTGCTGTCACCAGTTCAGAGCTTTGGAAATAAAGATAACTTTTATTTAAAATAAAAAGAAAGAAAAAAAAAAAAAAGTTGCTAAGCATTCTGGCAGGGCTTGTGTTTTTTCCACTCACTTCCTTTGATATACATGGATTTAGTGCCGACTTCCTTTTCCTGCCCAGGGATGGGGCCTTTCCACAAGAGCACAAGAGCAGCTGGGCTGGTGCCAGCGAGCCCTGGGCTGGTTCTGGCCGTGGCTCCTGTCGGAAGGAGTGAAAGTGCTCCTGGGGTTGGGGCAGCCACGCACTCCCAGGGTTATCCCACCCTCCACACAGCTCCATCAGCCCTGGGAGCTGCTTGGGAAATCACCTGGTAGCTCTGAGCAAGAAATTGTGGGCTTCACAATCATGGCTTCGTGATCTTGGGGGTCTTCTCCAACCTTAATGATCTTGTGATTTTATTAATCCCCTTTTTTTTTTCATGTAGTTTGCCCCCCTTGCACTGTAAGCCATGCCAGCATTGTTCATTGTCCTTCTGCAGCCCCCTAAAAGGTGTGCACTCTGCTTTTTAGCCCCATGAAAGGTGTGTACTCTGCTTTTCAACCCCATAAAAGGTGTGCACTCTGCTTTTCAGCCCCTGAAACATGTGCACTCTGCTTTTCAGCCTCCTGAAAGGTGTGCACTCTGCTTTTCAGTTAATTTCTCCCAGCTCTTTGCCTTTGCTTTTCTTTATTACAACTTCTATAGAAAATATTTTCCTTGGGAGAATATTTCCTGATCTTTACCCATCTTTCCAAGCACCTGAGTACACACAGTTAATTAAAGACAGTGTTGTAAGGAGCACAGCTTGAGAGCTGATCTTCACCTGCTGCCTCTGGCTTCATGTGTGACCTCGAGCAGATTGGCTGGACCACAAGCAGTTCTTGGAGCTCGCAGTGGGAATTGGTGGCAGCTGCAGGTGGATAGGTCACTGCAAAAAGGGTTTGGGGTTTTTTTTCCTGTATCTAAAGTTTCATCGTCTTTCAGATCGGCAAGGAAAAAATAAACCCTAAGGATGAAGTTTTCTCTCGGTAGGTAGCATGGAGAAACTCTTTAGGTAACTCCACTAAAAGATGATTAAACTGGAATTATGCTCAGAAAGCTGAGCAGAAGAGGTTAGAAACAGGAGCTTCAGCAATCATCACATGACATCTAAAACATCAGTCCAGGTGCACATCAAACAGCTCGCTTCCCCCGGTTCCACATCTGCACAGACGTGGGGCTCCCTCTGGCACTGCCGTGCTGAGAGAGGTTTGGTGCTGCAAAGGAGGTGTGGGTGCTGGCTGGGTGCAGCAGTGCAGCAGCAGTAATGCTGTCCTTATTGCAGGCTCGCAGGGCACGGGCCGCAGCTCCCCCCCGCCCGGTTACGTCCCCGAGCGGCAGCAGCGCATCGCACGCCAGGGCTCCTACACCAGCATCCACAGTGAGGGAGAGTTCATCCCAGAGACCAGCGAGCAGTGTGTGAGTACAGCCTCGGGGAGCCACGGGGCAGCCCCTACAAAGGGATTCTGATGTCACCTGAGCCCTCTTTTCCTTTCCCAAATACTCCCTGGTTGTGGTTGCATCGACATCCTGAAGTGGTGAGGCACGGGGTTGTCCAGAAGGTTGTGGCTGCCCTGTCCCTGGAAGTGTCCAAAGGCAACCTTAGAGCAACCTGATCTAGTGGAAGGTGTCCCTGCCCATGGCAGGAAGTGGAATTGGATGAGCCTTAAAGTCCTTTCCACCCCAAACCATTCTGGGATTCTGAAAGTGCTGCTTGGTGCATTTAAACAGCTTCCAATTGTGGCTGTGTAAGTTCAAAGGCTTTGTTGGGCTGCCAGAAGCAGTTCCCTGTTCTGGGCATTGCCCCTCCACCTCTGACTGAGCAGTTTTGGGACTGTCACACATGTGACAAGGTTTCCTATTACCAGGTTTGTGTGACCCTCTTGCTTTTGAAACTCTGCTCTCCATTGAAAAAAGTGGGAAGTGAGGCCAAAGGGCAACTTGCAGGTGGAGGCAGCAGCACCAGCAGAGACTGTTCTGGAGGTGGTTGGGATCAAAATGCAGCACAAAGCTGTAAAAGCTTGCATTTTTCACAGCAGAGTCCTTCAACAACTAAAGCAGTGCCTCAAATTTTATATTAATCTAATTTCTGTGGGAGATAAAGGAAAATTGTACAATTAAATAGGCTTAGACTCCCTTCTTCAGCTGGACATCCTGCAGGCAAGCAGTCATGGGCTCTGCTCCTCTGTCCTGGGCTCTGGACTGCACTGATGTTGCTGTGTGCTTTCTTCTGTGTTGCAGATGCTGGACCCCCTAAGCAGTGCTGAAAACTCAGTGTCAGGAAGCTGCCAGTCCTTGGACAGGTGAGCAGCCAGGTACAAATGTACAAACTGGTGAGAATGTGCATGCTCAGATGAAAATGCCAGTTGTACTTCCATAAAATCCTGTTTTCTGTCTCATACATTTCCTTGGAGGGAAACAAGAACTTGTTTCCTAACCTATATCCCACTGTATTTCTTAAAGAGCATTAACTCTGTCTTAAGGCTGTGTTATTTTCTGACACAACCACAGACCAACAAACTGGTGCTTCAGTAGCTTTATGTTATAAATCCAAAGTTCTGAAGTGAGCAGCCTCTGTGGAGCTGCCCCTCTGAGAACATCTGGCTGCAGGGTATTTAAATCTCTTTTTTAGACAAGGCTCTACTTGTTCATTTAAAAAATAAACCAACAAAAAAAAATACCCCAAACAACAGCAGGACTTATTCTTGCCTTCTTTCTCTAATAGTCCTTCTTTTCGGAAGTCACGGATGTCAAGGGCACAAAGCTTTCCTGATAACAGACAGGAGTTCTCAGGTATGTCTTTGGTACAAAGATAATTCCATCCAGATATTTTCTGCTCTTGGCTGGCCGCCCCCTTGCTTGCTGGGATTGTATAAATAGAAAAACTGGGGATACGTTGATGGAAAAGCTGTGAAGTTATTTATTGCCTCTTCCTAAAAACCTGCTGTTACAGGGAAATTCTATCATTAGAAGTTACATTTTTTTTGAAGGAGCCTCACTTTTGTCTTTGCTTCTCCTGCCAGACCGTGAGAATCAGATTTATGACAAAGCGGGCAAGGGTGGGACCTACCCTCGGCGCTACAACGTCTCCATGCAGCACAAGGACTACAACGACGGTGAGTTGGTCTCAAACCTCCCATCCCAGGCTGCAAAAACACAGGTGAGGCAATGGCAACCTCTACACAAGTGTAACTCTTGTTTGGAGAGCCTGGAAGTGCCCTGGTCCTTGCAGTGAGGTCGATGTTACTTTGCTTGGTGCCACATTTTCATGGAAATCAATGCTTGTTGTTTGTAATTCTTTGTTTACTTTGTCCTTTCTGGAGTTATCCAGGCTGAGTAGGGGATTGTGGCCATAGTTGTTAGACTTGGCCCTATATAAGTAGTTTCCTACCACAGAGATTCATTATACTTTGCTAATTTGCATTGCAGACTTGCTTCTGGATCTTTTAAATATAGCAAGGACTTAAAAAATTACATCTCTGCTCATCAGATGGCTTTATGCAAATTAATCTCTCGAAATTTCATGAGGTGCAAGTTGGCATAACCTTTATTTATGGTTTTTATTTGCAAGTCTGGGCACATTATCTAGGAAGTCATTTTGTAGGTAGTTGTTAACAAAACTTGGAGCTTGTGCTCAGAACCTGTAAAGCAGATTTTTCCTTTGGAAGGTAACTTTAGATCTCACAGCACTTGAGGGCATTACAAAGTGTTCTCTGCCTTCTGCTTTGGGAACGATCCAGAGCTGTACTGAACTCAGGCAGCACCAGCCCCGAGCTGTTAGATTTTTGCATCTCATCTGTTTGGCAGTGGATTCTGCTCCATGGGAACAGAACTTGGGATTTCTCTCCCTCCTTCCTGCCGCTCAACCCCCAGCCATTCATTTTACCTTCCACTTGGCAAGCGTTTATTTAAAAACCTTTCCTGTCTCCCCCCCCAGGCCGGAGGACATTCCCCCGGATACGACGTCACCAAGGGAATCTCTTCACCTTGGTGCCCTCCAGTCGATCCTTGAGCACCAACGGAGAGAATTTGGGCCTGGCCCTGCAGTACCTGGACCCACGGGGCCGCCTGCGCAGCGCCGACAGCGAGAACGCTCTGGGCGTGCAGGAGAGGAACATTGCCACCAAATGTAGGCACTCCTGGTGTCACGATCTGCTCATACAAGTGGGAATCATGATGGTTCCTTTTCCTGATCTCAGAGTGCAAAAGACACACAGCAGAGGGGACTTTCAGTTTAATCACAGCAATGCGCTTTTATTGAGTGCCGCCATCAATTATGCGAGAGAGAGAGGGGAAGAGTTAAGGAAAACAAAGTAAAAAGAGAAAGAGGGGTATAGCTACCAATGGAGAGATCATGTTCTTGAGGCCTTCTACCCATAGACGTGTCTTCCTTCCATGGGGAGATCTCAAAAATCCTTTGCAGAAAAGTCCCTCTTTATAGGTTTTTTGCTAAAGTGAGTGGCATCTGGCCAAAGCTGAGCAGTATTATTGTGTGGAGGGGAACCGTTGTCCTGAGGAGCAGGTGTAAACGTGCAGGATGTACCATTACTCACCAGTACCTGCCTGGAGCAGCATACCATGGGATAAAACGAGCACACCAGCAAACAATCACTTGGCAGGCGTCTGCCCTGACCAGACCAGAGCCCCTGTCCAAAGGGAATGGAGTCCTGGGGGGTCTGTGTGTCTGTCCTCATGACAGTCGTGAGGCAAATGAGGGAAACTTGGGGCCGTCTCTTACACCTGGTGACTGGGAAATGCCCCTGGGTTGTGAGCAAGGGAGGCTCTGAGGGTGATCTCCAGACCCAATGCATTGCCATAACCTGGCTATTTATTTCTTCATTCAAACCGCATTGTTTGAACTGCAGGAGTGTCATGGTGTTGCTTTTCAAAAGTTGGAGCTAAAGCCTTTGTCTTTGAGTAATATGCTTTGGAATTAAGGGCAGTCTGAAAAACTGGGCTCAGGTATTAATCTCTGGGTCAGGAGACTGCTGATGATTTATTGGGGGGCTCCTTATGTCCTGAGGATGGAAACTCCTGCTGGGATGCTGCTTTACCTGGTTCTCATGGGTATTTTTATTAAGTCTGACTGTTCAGCAGGTGAAGAAGATACCCACACTGTGTTAACATGGTCCCTGCTTTATCAGTGTTTAGTAGGGAATTATGACTTCTAATCTTTCTGGTTAGAGAGAGCCTTGCAGTGAAATCCTTCCCACAGAGGTAAACCCAAGCTAGCTTGGCAAAGAAACTCAGAATAATGTCTTTCAAGTTGTCCCAGAAGCTTAAGTCATTCCCAGCTGTCTGGGATTGATTTAGCAAGGCTAATCCAGCTCTTCTCCATGTGATCCATGTGATAACTACAGATCAAGGGTTGGTAGCTGCTCTTCAGTTGCTGCATCATCTCATAAGGTAGTGCTTCTGTAGAATCCACCTGCTGGTGGAATGAGATTCCACCAACCCCATTGAATAACTTGTCTTGTAGAACACATTTGCAAAATGTTTTGTGGTGTCATTTTAATGAGACAACAGTCAGCAGATGCTGAGAGTCTGGATGGTTGGATTCTGTTCAGAGCTCTGCCACTAACTCCTCACTCTGGGACAGCACCTCGTAATTACTGAACTACAGAATCCCTGCTTCAGTCCCAGTATGATGGAGATCGGTCCTTGAAAAGCCCACCTTTGTTTTTTAAATAGCATAATGAAAAGAGGAATTATTGCTGTTCTCTTTTAGCTCCAAGTGCTCCAATAAACTGGCGCCGAGGAAAGCTGCTGGGCCAGGGCGCCTTTGGCCGCGTGTATTTGTGCTACGACGTGGACACAGGCAGAGAGCTTGCAGCTAAGCAGGTCCAGTTTGATCCAGAGAGCCCTGAAACAAGCAAGGTAATTCTCATCTCAGCTTCTAAAACCCTGTAAAGTCCTGTACAATGTCCCTCTCTGTCTGTCCTTGAAAGCTGGCATCTTATTTAGTTCGTGCTAAGGTTTCAAGTCATGTGGAGAAGAATAGGGGTAATTTAAAAATTACTTTTCTGTGTTATTAACTTCAGCCTGAAACTAAAATCGGTTTTCTGGCTTCATTCTTGGCTCTCCTTTCTCAGCTTTTTGGGGTTTTGCCAGGTTACTTGAGGAATACTAGACTGCCCTGTGTTGCTGGTTAGACATGGATGTGAATGAAACTAAACCCAGCAAGAGTAGGGTTGGTTTTTTTCTTTTTTGAACAAAAAAGGCTGCTTGCGCATGCAAAACTCACTTCTGGGTTTATATGGTACATCCTGTATCAAATGCATTAATTACCAAATTTCACTACTGAATTCTCCATGTCCTTAAAAACAAATTGAGCTGTGGGGTGTAAATTAATCAAGAAGAGTGATGTGACAATGCTTTAGAGACAGTGCAGATGGGATGGGCACCTTGAAATTATGGGCAGCACTCAACTCCCTGCACAGGAGATGCAGCTGGATGGCTTTTGGGTTCTTTGCTAGTGTTTTAACAATGTACCAGATCCCAATATTGAACAAATTCACTTCGAGCTAGAATAACTGATCCATGAAGATCTAATTACTCTGATTTTTTTATATGAGATATTGGTGCCAAGATATGTCTTAAATTGGGATGTTCTACTATGTCTGTGTTGTAAATCAGACAATGACTCTGAGCCAAGGAGGAACAGGCTGAAACTCCAAACCTTAAACTGTTATTTGGTCTGATTAAGCAGCTTCCATGTGTCCCTACAACATCCAGGTTCTTGCTCTAAGGTTCTGCATCTTCTCCCAGAGTGAGAGAGCTGAACCTGATACCTTCCCAGTGTGGCAGGGCAGGAAAGAGTTAAATGAGACTAATTTGGGGAGAAAACACTCTTCCTTTTTCCATAAATCCTCACGTTTCAGTACCTTTGATGTTCCTCCTGTTCAATCCCTGGCTTCAACAAGAACCTGATACTTTTTCTGAGCAACAAACATCTGTTATTCCTTCTGAAATTGTTGGATAACCTCTTTGCCTTTGCACTGTGATACCCTGTTGTCTGTGGCAAGAGCAAAGCAAAGGATCCATTTCTTGTGCTGAGCTGCAGATTCTTTGAAGTACGTAGGAGAGGAAGCTGATTGTGGGGTTGATTCCAGTAAATCATCAGTGTGAATCAGAACAGGACAGGGTGACAGAAGCTTGGTAACTCTCAGCACCTGTTGTTTTGCTCTCCAGTGGGTTGAATTTCCAGTTCTGTAACTGTATTCAGAGCTGGTTCATAATTACACTTCGTGCCCTCAGCTGAGTGAGAGAAGTGAGGTTGTACCTGTGTTGGGAGTGGAGGATCCTTTCAGCCAACCAGGGTAAAGCCATGCAGCTGACAGAATCAAAGCAAGAAACAAAGTTTTTTTCTGGTACTAAATCCATATATGATACTGCCTGTGTTCTGCCAAAGCTTCCACAGCAACACTTGCCTGCAGATAATGCAGTAAAAATGAATGGGAAGCCCTGGTAATGTTTGCCTTTTCCAAGAAGCAGATAAAGCAATGTCATGGATTACACTTCTCACTCTCATCCTGCCACTGACATGACAAATTCATTCTTTTTTATATTTATGATATATTTCCTGGGGCTGCAATATTTTTTTGCTCCTTCAACATCTACAGGAAGTGAGTGCCCTGGAGTGTGAAATTCAGCTGCTGAAGAATCTCCAGCATGACCGAATTGTGCAGTATTATGGCTGCTTAAGGGATCGAGCAGAGAAGACCTTGACTATCTTCATGGAGTACATGCCAGGGGTAAGAGCAGCACAGGCAGGGATCAGAAAGGGAGGTGGCTGGGTTTGTTAGCTGGTTTATTTGTTGCTGTGATCCCCCTGACCATGTCATCCACCTCAGACCCTCTTAGGGCTGTGCCTTCTCACACTGCCTCATAATGCCACCACTTTAATTTTATTTATGCCCAAATAACCTCTTTGTTTTTTTTTTTTCTTTAAGTGTCTTATAGTTGAAATACATTCTCTGTAACAGCCACTAAAGCCAGTTCTTTTCTTCAGTCTAAATTTGTTCTGCTGAAGTACCTCAAAGGACTTGGGCCAACGCGTAAATCCTGGTAACTGAATTACCAGAATCATGGTACAACAAATGAAGCTAAAACTGACTCTCCAAAAAGGGAGGCTTTTCACCCAGATCAGTCTGCTGAACCATTTTATTGCTGGTCTTTTGTACCAGCAAACAAAACTTCCTTAAGCTATTTTTGTCATGAAACCTGTCCTTACTCTTCTCAAAAAAAGGCTTCTTAGGCCAAGATGCTCAGAGAGCCTCCCAGAAAGGCTTTAGCATCGTGGGGCCAGCTGGATGTAGAGCACCCAGGGCTTGTGGGAGTTGAATGGGCACTGCAGGATTTGCCCTGTGTCACCTCTTTCCTTGTGTTTGCTTTGGGCAGGGGTCAGTGAAGGACCAGCTGAAGGCGTACGGGGCTCTGACAGAGAACGTCACCCGAAAATACACACGGCAGATCCTCGAGGGTGTCTCCTACCTGCACAGCAACATGATCGTGCACAGGGACATCAAGGGTGAGAGCAGGGCACCAGGGAAAAGAGCTCTCCCAGCACAAATGCAGGCAGTTTGAGAGGGGAAGGGTTTCACATGGGCACAGACCAGATAATGGCAGCAATGGGGTTCTTGACCTCATTGCAGCTTTGGAGGTTTTGGTGTCTAAACCTCAGTTTGTGTCCACATCAAAGCTAAGCTCTAAAAGTTTGCTTTTTCCCTGGTGCTTTGTGTTCAGGACCTCTGACCAAGTAAAGAGCAGATTGACTTGTTTATTGTAGGAGTTCAAAGTGTTTTAATTAGCTACATCTGTTACTCAGCTGACCAGAAGGCAGTGCTTACACTCACCAAAGCAGCATCCCAATAAAATCCCTCTCTCCACAGCTCTGTTCTCTCTCTCAGCCCTTGGCCTGGGGGCCCTGCTAGGCTGGCTGAGCTGTTTACAGGCACTGTAACAATGCTGGTGCTGACTCAGCTCTCATTTCCCTCCCCACTTCACTTCCTTGTGTTTTTCCCTGAAGTTTTTCCCATTTACAGCCATTAGCAATTGGCTTGTCTACAGCCTGAATTAAAGAAATGATATTTAGCAGGTCACCTGAGGCTTAGTGGGGAAAGAGCCATACCATGAGCAGGGGTATTCAGGGTTGGATATCGTTCTGCAGGCTGCGGATCCAACAGCTGGATTGCATGAAAACAGCTGTCTTGGTTTGTTTGCTTCTGTCCAGGTGCCAATATTCTCCGTGACTCTGCTGGGAATGTGAAGCTGGGGGACTTTGGGGCCAGCAAACGTCTGCAGACAATCTGCATGTCGGGGACAGGCATCCGCTCCGTCACGGGCACCCCGTACTGGATGAGCCCCGAGGTGATCAGCGGGGAAGGCTACGGCAGGAAAGCAGACGTGTGGTGAGCCTTGCTCTTGCTGTCCAGGGATCATTGCACAGCTCTCCTGGAGCCAGAAACACAGACACCTTCTAGCCATCTGAATGGCCAAATTCACAGTTTTGTCTGGATGAAAAGTTTTAAGGAGAGTTGAAGTCACTGGTTTGAACTCGGGACACGACCTTCTGCAGGCTGTGCTTTGCAGTGTTAACACCCAACAACTCATTTAGCTTTTCAGCAGCAGTTTTGGTTGTTCAGAAGCAGTTTCTGCTCATTCCTCCCTCAATCTGATAGCTGGGGTTTTTTTGCTTTCTGGCTGGTGCAGTGTTTCATCCTTCTCATGCTCTCAGACACTTGGTGCAATTCTTGGGGTGTCCTGTGCAGAGCCAGGAGTTGGGATGAAGATCCTTGTGGGTCCCTTCCAGCAGAGGGAGAATCTGTTATTCTATGATATCCCTTAGAACAGCAACTGAAGGTTGTTTAGGGAGAGCCCATTCATTTAGATAAAAAATGAGAGTTATCCTTAAAATGTACCTGGAAATTAATCCAATTTTAGCATTAAAAATGCCCAAACCTGGAATAACAGAAAAGATCCGGGTCAGATCAGAGATGATCTGTATGAATGGAAACTCTAGCTGTGCTGTTATTGGCATAGCCAAGGAACAGCCTCTATCAAAAGAGCAAAATGGTCCTGTGCCAAAATGTTAATTTTGGGGGGCCTTAAAAAGGTGAGATTATAAAATTAAGTAAATAACAGGGACAAAAGGTCTGGTTGTGCCTCCCCAGTAAAGCAGGGTCTGTTTCCTGTACAAGCAGCGAGTGGAAACAGCTGAAATGTGTCCTGTCTGCAAAGAGTTAAATCCTGCAGACTCTCCCAGTTGGGATGCTTGGGGAGAGTGAAGCACGTGCCCTTCCCCCTGGGTTGGTGCAGTTGTGGATTTCCTCTCAGTGCTGACATTGGTCCATTCCCATCAAAGAGTCGCTGCCCGTTGGCCAGACTCCAGTTCCTACAATCCCAATCATTATTTTGGGGGGTCAGAATTTTCCAGTGCAGCTCTGGTCCCAGGGTGGCTGTGTATGGCCCAGAGGCTCAGAAACGTAACAAATCCATCCACCTGGCTCTGTGCCACTGCTGCAGGCCCCTCTCCAGTTTTCCTTTTCCTAAATAGCAGAATATGTGAGCTATTTGTTATTGCTGGAGTGACTTGACATGAAAAACATTCCTGCTGTTTGCTGAATATCTTAAAGAAACCGGATCTGCTTAAACGGTATAAATCAGTCTAAACAATAATATATCCCTGCTTGCTTTTGAGCAAACCCCCAGCACTTCAGCACACATGGTTTGCATTTTCTGTACTCTCTTCTAGTAAGTCTGAAATGGCTGGAAAACTGTAAAATTTTCACGTTGGATTTTAAACCTTGTCGAGAAATCAGTTCTTGCATATTCACTGCATTTAGTTCCTTTCCTTCCTTGTCTTGGCAGCTGATGCAAGTCTGCCTCTCAACACATCTTTTCCTTGCATTTCACCTCAAAAGAAGGTTTAGTTTTAAGGTGGAGGAGGCAGTTTTGCCTTTTTAATGGAAAGATGGGATAAAAACACAGGATTGGATATTAAAAATTCACTAATGGCTTTTACTTAATCTGTGGCCTGGAGGAAGTAATTAATCCTTTTTGAATAAACCCCAATCAGTGCAGTGCTACAGCAACCATCTTCCCTGGGAAAGTGTTGGAGTCACGTTGCTTCAGAAAGGTGGCTCAGCCATGTCCCCAGAATCATGTCCTTGCCCTGAAGTAGCCTGCAGAGCCCCATTAACTTTACAAGGAATTTTCCCTTAAGGTAATGATGCATCTGTCCCACAGGGATTTAACTTACTGCCTTCCCAGTTTGGAACTGTTACGACTTCAATTATTTTTTGACTGATGCTTGGTTCTTTGTGAAGTGGAGATATTATTAGGTTGGTTTTTTTCCCAACGTGGGCATTTCGAGGCTGTGACTGAAAAGGGATTTTGCTGAAATGGCTTTGTGGGGTCAACGAGCTCTGATTCACTGAACCCTGAGTGTTGAAAAGTCTCTTTTCTACCTTGCAACTCAGCAAGTTGAGCCTCTGAGCAACCTGGTCTAGTGGAAGGTGTTCTCTGCACGTGGCAGGGGGTTAGAACAGGATGGTCTTGAAGGTCCCTTCCAACCCACCCCACGCTGTGCCTCTGTGATTCTCTAAATGCCTTTGAGTTACAGCAGAAGCAGCAGCACCTGAAATCCCAGCGAGGTCAAACGGTGCCTTCAGGGACGTCCCACGGGCACCTCCTGTCCCCTGTTAACACAAATATTTCCTGAGAGGAGAATTTGAGCAAAGGGGAGCAGGACACCTGGCATTTTCCAGGCAGTTCCCTGCTCTCCTGGCAGCAGGAAAAGCAGCTGTTGGCAGCTCTGGCTCAGAGCTGGGGCACACGTGGGGTGGGTTGGAAGCACGTTTGCCAAGCACAAACTCCCCCAGGAGCTTTCCAGAGCTGGACCTCGCTCTCTCCCTGAGCACTGGGCATTTTCGAGTGGATTCTCACCTGGGTTTTTTTTCCTGTCTGCTTTCCAGGAGCCTCGGCTGCACCGTGGTGGAAATGCTGACAGAGAAACCCCCCTGGGCAGAGTACGAAGCCATGGCAGCGATCTTCAAAATCGCCACCCAGCCCACCAACCCCCAGCTCCCCTCCCACATATCAGAACATTGCCGGGACTTCCTAAAGCAGATCTTTGTGGAAGCCAGGCACAGACCCTCTGCTGAAGAGCTGCTCAGACACCAGTTTGCACAGCTCCAGTACTGAATTACCTCCCTTGCTCGCAGCTCCTGCCGGGCTTTCCGTGCCCTGTCTTGTCTAGTTGCAACTGCCCGTTGTGGTGCTGCATCTTCAAAATGCCAACTCAGCTAGGCCTAGTCCTTTGGGATGTTCTGCCAAGGAACTTAGGGTCTGCTCTCGTGCCTGATTCCTTCGTTTGCTGGACTAATGTTCATCCTGCCAACAGCTGTCCAAGCAGAGCTGTGGTTTTGCCCCTGGATGTGACGTTGCAGCTGGCTGCGTGTTTTCTGCAGGCACAGGAATGGGAATCTGACAAGTGTCTTCACTGGTTGAACAGAGGAGAAATCTGAACCCAAGTGGGAACTGGAAGAGCTCCACTCTTCAGCAAAACAGAAACATGCACCAGCCTCCAGACCAGCTCTGTTTGTGAGAGTCCCTGGTTTTCCCCTCCTGGGGCTCCAGAGGCATCTTCAGTACCTGAATCCAGCAAAAAGCCATGAGTCATGGAGCATGCACTCACTATAGTATGGTATATTTTTCTTCTTGAGTATTCAGCATCTGAAGGTGTTCAGAAAATATTGATTCAAAAGTATGTGAATAGTGTTATTTTATAATGAACCCGTGGATTTGGGGCTGGGGGTGAGGGAGTTCTTTCCAGCTAAATGTCAGGATAATCTGACAAGTTTCAGCAGAACACAATCACTCCAGAGCCTGAGGGAAGGACTCTCCCACTGACTTTGGGAAATCTGGAGCTAATTTCCAAGGTTTGATCTGTCCCAGCATTAGGACAGTGTCAGTTTGTGTTGTACCAAACAATCTGTGCTCCTGCTGCCTCTCTCTGGGGCTCCTGGGTCCAAACAAAACCCCTCTGGAAGGGAATTCAGTGGAATTCAGCTTCCTCCTGCATCTGTCTCTTTGGCTGGTAACTTTTTACCATCCTTTTAACCAAAGATAGTCCATCTGGTGCCCAAGAATTTACTTCAGAGTTTCTTTGAGCAAATGGCCTATTGGAAAATTGAGGGTTTCCTGGGGAGAATTACCTGGACACTGATTCTTGTTGTGCACAGGAAGCTGGAATCGAGCTCAACCCTTCACTGCACGTTGTTTGAATTACGGTGTGCAAGAGATCATTTAAGAGTTCCATAAAAATGTTATGGCCTAACTTAAATAAGCTTTTGTAGGAGTCAAGTCAAACAGGGAACCTGAGAAAACATTTTAAATGGTAGCAAATATCTAAAATTACCTGGAGATCCCCATGCAGGTAACAACAAAACGTATCCAAGTGATTGTGCACTTGGAAGATACCACAAGTCAGAGGCCTGAGGTCCTGATGGCCTCAAATCCTCTGTGCTGATTTGGACACTAATAATCTTTATTTCACTCATGAAAGACCAGCAGTTTTAAAGTGGTGGTTATAAGTTGTCTCTGAGAAATGAAACTAAGAAAAGCAAACACTGATTATTATTATAAAAACTAAAATATTGCTTTATAGAGCAACATTGAAGGTGTTCTGCTCTTATATTGGAAACCATATTAAGGTTCCATACACCCCCACTCTTCTCCCCCATAAAAAATTGAAAATTGCTTCATAATGCAGTAAAATAAAGGTTTTGAGTGAATACTAATAGCAGGATAAGGCAAGTTTTAATGAAACCAAGCTCCTTCAACACATGAAAAATACTGTGTTGAATTAAAAGAGGAAAAAAAAAGAACCCTAAAAGCCCTAATCAACCAAAAGTCCTGAAAAGCTTTAACAATATGAAGTGTTTCTTTCTGTGCCAAACCCAGAGAAAGGTGTAACCAATAAAATCTGGTGTTGGTTTCCTTTCCAGGCTCCCTGCACTACTCCAAGGATGCACTGTCCCACTTAGGGGATCCCTCTTAGGAAAGCCCTTATTTCATAATTTATTTAATTATAGTGAGAGCACTTCAGTTGATCTTTTCCCAGCCAGGAACTCGACTCCAAATTGTCCAGAGCCTTGGCCTGGCTTCTGGCCTGCATTTCCCTGCTGCCATGAGAGGAGATGAGGGTGTGACACTCCTGCTCAGAGTGAGGGAGCTTTTTATTCCACTTTGCTGGGAATGTGGGATCATCCCTGCAGAGCTGGGTGACAAAAGTGACACTGTTGGAGGGGGGGCCCAGCTCTTCAAGCCTTGCAACCTAAATATACCAAAGATTGGAGTCTTCATCCATTACCCATCACTTGCAGGGATCAGGAGCACGGTGACGTCTGCGGGGGTTTCCCTCTATCCTTGGCTTGTCCTCACCAAATCCAGACCTTCTCCCGTGTTTTATTTTTTGTTTTTTTTTTTTTCCTCTTGCTGTGATCTGGGAGAGAACAGGGCGTGAGGAAACGGCGGAACATCTGTCAAAGCAGCTCAATCCTCAGGAGACCTGTTGTGGCTTTTACCTCACCCCCCCATCACGGGAGGCGCTTCCAGAGCAGAGCAAGAGCGCCCGGCAGCGATGATGGCTTCAGGGCTGTCCCCACAGCTCCCGAGCCCTTCCCCGGGCTGGATGTGCCTCCTCTGGGCAAAGCCCTGCCCTCCAGGCTGCCACGGGAGTGAAGAGCAGCTGTGCAGTGACAGAGGACACGGGGCCAGCTCGGACTGGCACGTCCAGCCACCCCACCGCCTTGGGCACAGGAACAAGCCAAAGCATTACCTGTCTGTTTGGAGATGCACTTTTATGAATGTAGTTTATATCGCTCTTTTTTAGCTCTTTTTACATCATGTAAACGGTGATGCCTCATATTTTTTTTTTTTTGGTTTGTTTTTTTTTGTTTTTTTTTTTTTTTAATTTATATCGTAAAAGATCATATTTGGTGATTTTTATATATATCGACTGTTACGGGGTGGGGGGAGGTGGGGAAATAAATTTGACGCCTTTATGAATTTAAAAAGGAAAAGAAGCAGCTGGTTTTGCAGAGAATTTGCTGATGGTTTATAAATGAGTAGAGCCAAGCCAAAATGCCTCTTTGTTTCCTCACAGCCTTCTTGATTATGGAAAAGGAAAATCTGGATTCCTGAGTCCACTGCTCCGATGAGTAACTTGGGGCTGACATTGATACCGTAGGCTTTTAACAGCCAGGGCAGCAAAAGAGTTCCAAGTGGACAGAAATGTAATTATACCTCAGAATTGAATTATATTTGGCCTCTTTATCCTGGCAGACTAGGAAAAAAACCTGGGAATAAACTCATTTAGGGGAGAGTGGAGGAGGAGGAGTGCCAGGCTGACAAAAAGCTATTGTGTCAATTCCAAATGTCATGTTGGATTTCCTGCTGTTCCTTCCAAGGAGAGATAATCTAGGGAATGTTGAGTATTGGGATCCCTGATGGAAGGTGCTGCAGAAATGGAGAATATTCTGTTTGACAAAGAATTTCTTATCAGAGTCCCAGTATCCTGAAATGGTTAAAACTAATCAGAAAAACCTCCAAGATTCCCATTGGACAGGAACCTGGAGGAATTTGACTGTCCCTGAGGTAGTTAGGAAACAAAGTAGTGACATTTTGGTCTTGGTGTGACGATTCTGTGCATTCCAGGTTATTTGCTTGTTCTCAGAAAATCCCATCTTTGCCCATTCTAGTGGCAGTTAGGTTGCATCAATTTGGATGAGGTTTTTTTTGGGGTGGTTTTTGCCTAATTTGGAATAATATTCCAAAGGACTTGAAGCTGCTCCAAAGAGTTCCCATTGGCACCAGTCACCAACATTGACTAACCAAGAGGGAAAAGGTAGGTGTGCCAGGAGCAGTTCAAAAAGGAAGAAGAGGATTTTATTACCACCATAAATGATGCAAAGCAGGGAGAAAGAGCATTAACCTGGATTGTGCAGAAGACTTTGACCCAGTAGTCTTCTATTTACCGACCGGGGGCTTGCAGTGCAAAGCCAGGCCAATGTATCATTTTATTTACAATAAAATTATCATTTATATGAAAGCCTGGTTTGGTGACTGTCTTTTTAAAAAGCACAAATTTGGAGAAGGGAAAGCCTCTGGTTTTCAGGCAAGTGGAAGATACCATGAGCTCCCTTACAAAAATGGAGCTTCCCAGCTGAAGTGGAGGAATTTGGATGGTTTTGCTCTGGGAAATGTCCTTTCCTGAGCTGGAAGGCAGTTGGTTCTGGGAGCCCCGTGTTCGTGTGGAAGCACAAAAGGAAGTTTTGGCAGGGGTGAGACAAATAAAGATTGTTGATCATGAGTTGTTTGTTTCTGGGTGG
The DNA here is from genome assembly GCA_018697195.1 of Certhia americana. Classification (NCBI taxonomy): domain Eukaryota; kingdom Metazoa; phylum Chordata; class Aves; order Passeriformes; family Certhiidae; genus Certhia; species Certhia americana. The sequence continues at coordinate 30,060 of JAGMWU010000055.1, forward strand.
CACGAGCAGCTTGAAGAGGAGGAATTGCAGCAGCCTTGGGGCATTTTCCATGCTCTGCTCTAATAATCCATGGATTGTTCTTGTGCTGCTTGCACAGCTCCAGCTCACACTGCATCCACCTGCAACCCACCAGAGCTGTGGCATCCCTGACCTGTCTGCAGCTTCTGCTGCTTTCCTGCTGGGAATATCCTCCCGTGGAGCTGCTGCTGTGCTGCTTTCCCCAGCAAGGACCTGAAATAATTCACCACAGCCAAATGCAAGCTCAGGCTCTCATCCCCAGAGGGCTGCAGGTAGAACTGATCTCCCAGCTCCTCCTTCTCTTGCCAGGTGCTGCAGGATTGTCTGACACCTGTCCCTGTATCTCTTGGCTTGCTCAGCTCAGGAGGTCAGACCTCACCAGGGGTCACAGCTCCTCCTGAGGGGCTCTCCTGACCCAGGACAGGACCCAGGGAACAGTGGGTGGAGAATGGCCTTTAGATAAAAATCTCAAATTTCAGTTTGGAGGAGGGAGGGAAAGATACAACATCATTATTTCTCTGATTTAGTGTTCTCATTCTAACTGAAAAGCCAGCTCTGAAAACCTGGGGGTTTCCTACCCCCCTAAAATCATCTGACATTGTTAAAATGCAGCTGGTTGTGCAGTGCAGCAGCTGGGAGCTGAGGGAATGGGGAAGTGAGGCCAGTGAGAGGCAGGAAGTGGAACAGAGGGCTCTCCTTTCCTTTTCTGAACATTCTGAAGAGGGAAGGGGCCGGGGAAGGGGCCCTGAGGCTGCAGCATCACAGCAGGACTGCTCAGGGGTGGCTTTTCTGGGGTGTAAAGCTGACACCTGCATGGTGGGGACAGTCGAAGCTCTTGGTGAGGCTGAAGCACCCCTGAGAGCCTTGCCAGGGTCTGAGTTCACACTCTCTGCGTGGTTGGGTGTCCCCAGACCATGCCCAGGAGCCATTTTAGAAAATGTTCAATGAGAAGGAGAAATAACTTGTCCAGCATCAGGCTCCTCTGCTCATCCAGCCAGTGCTGTCCCCAAAATCAGATGTCACCATGAGACATCTCTACTGTGACCCTGTGGAGCTGCTGCCTGGCTGTGGGTGCACACCCTGAGCCCCAGAAGGGCTGTCCTGAGCAGGGGAAGCACCACAGAGACCGGGGTCTGTTTGTGCCATCTCTTCCTCCTCTGGACTGCCCATCCCCATCTTTCTCCCTCTTTCATCCTTATCTCCTGTTTCCATGGCTGTGTCTGGCTTCCCCCAGACAGGACGTGCCAGGCAGAGCTGATGGTATCAGTCAGGGATGGAACAGGGGCTTTTGCTCTGTGTGGGGGCCCTGAAAAGCCAAATTCCTGTAGAATTTGAAAGACATGGGGCTCCTGAGCACAGCTGTACACAGTATGCCTGGAGGAAAGAGGTAAATAGTAATTAAAACCAGACTCACCCATGTTTTCCCTGGTTTTCCTGCATTTGTGTCTCCAGCCTGGCAGGGCTTGCTGGGCTCATGAATTTGTATTTGGACTGTGCTATCCAAACCAGGGGACCAAACCTGTGTGGCACTGGCCAGCCCAGCACTGATGCCCATCCTGCCCCTGGCAGAGTCACTGAGGCAGGGACAGGGCACGATGGCCACTGATGTGGAGGGGAGAGCGTGAGACATATCAGGGCAAAGAGGTGGATCTAATCCTGGGGGATCCACAGGCTGGTGGATGCCTTTTGAGGGTGGTCTGGGCTCCGTTTGGAAGCTGGTGGAAGGTTCCAGCTGGGCTGTGCAGCTCGCAGGGCAACACTGATGTGGAATTTGAAATCCTGGTTCAGTTCCCAAAAACTTGGGAGCCCCGACAGGGGGCTTCTGGTCAGGGGCCTGCACCCTGGTCACCTCTGCCTCACGGTCTGCAGGACCCCTCTGAGCACTCCCCAAAGAAGGGTGGGCTGCCTTCCCTCCCTCCCCTTCCCTCCCAACCTCACTCACACACAAGAATCCAGGAATACTTTCTTGACCCTGCATAGACACAAGCTCCTTCCCCAGCACCTGGGCAGTAAGATGCAGACCTGACCACGAGCCCCACCTCCCCAGGCCCCTAGGAACACAAGACAAGACAGGGAAGGCTCGGGAGCCTTGTATTACAAAAATAAAAGAGCACATGTGAAGCTGCCGCGAGGCTCCAGCACAAAACGTACCAGTAGAAGGCAAATATAAAAAAGAGACACTGTTAAACCATGGCAGGGCAACATCCTTGAGGCTGAACCATCCCAGCTGAACTGAGCTGATGTAAACCAAGGACCCTCCTTATCCAGAGCCCCAGCAATGCAGGGTCGGTGTGGTGGAGCTGGGAGCTCTGCAGTGATTCACGAGCTGGGTAAACCCCCAGCTCATCTCCTTTTCCATGGTGACAGGCCTGAAATGGATCAACAGGGCTGGGGGTTCCATAGGGGGTGGCATTGCTTCTGTTCTGATCTCACTGGGGAGAGAGGGTTTCAGGTCTGAGGTCACCTCTGCCCTCTCCTTATGGCCTGCAGGACCCTTCTGAGCACCCTCCAAAGAGGGTGGGCTCCCCCCTCCCCTCCCACAGGTCCTGCTTTACATCAGCTCAGTTAGCCCTGGCTCAGCTGCTCCATCTCTGCTAGGCTCCAGGAGCAGGGGCTGGCCCCTCTCACGCCGTCTTGGTGCCACTCTCCACCTCCTTGTGCACCCACAGCTCCTTGTGCTGCTTGCGCCCAAAGCCTTCGTCGTAGTTTCCTTTGCTCTTGAACAGCTGCTGGAAGTGGGGCTTGCAGTAGAACTCCCCGTGGAGCGCAGCATAGGTGCCCAGGCTGGAGAGGGAGGGCAGGGTTAGCCAGGCAGGGAGACTGAGCTGCAGCCTGGGGAAAGTCAGGGGGCTTGGGGACACCGGGACAGCAAAGGGGGGAACGTGCAGGAGGGGATCCTTAGGGCAAACAGCTCCCTCCCAGCAGCAGAGGCTGTTGAGGGATGCTGTGTCCTCCAAAAAGAGATTCTGGCTCAGCTCCCTGCTCCCCTGGGGCTGCTCTCAAGGGGAAGCATCTCTCCTTCCATACCAGGTGGAATTTAGCTGAGACTTGGGCCCAGGCTTTGTTTTGCCATGATGGGTGGGCTGGGGGTCTTTGGCTACTGGCCAAGCAAGGGGCTGTGATGGGGTGGGAGGGTCTCAGCAGAGCTTCAGTGACACCTGTCCCACCATGGGGACAGCCCAGCTCACCTGAGTTTGGTGTGGCAGTGCTTGCAGCAGAAGCAGGAGTTGTGGAAGACGAATTTATCGGCCACCAGCCGCTCCATGGGATACACGGTTTTCTGGCAGGCAGTGCACATCTCCTTCACCTGTGCCTTCAGGCTGAAGGACTGGCCAAGGGCAGAGCAAAGGGAGACAGAGGATGAGGAAGGAGTTTGGGACACCCTGGATCCCTTCATTGCCTTTTTCCCTGCCCTCCATTCACTGGAGCACTGCAGAGCAGGAAGCAGCCCCATCTCCCTCACCCTCCCTGGGCCATTCCACTGATGCTGGATTGGAGCTTGGCCCTTGAGCTTTTGGCCCTCCCACCCTTGCCAAAAGTCAGCAGGATGAGACCCTGGCACAGGGTGCCCAGAGCAGCTGGGGCTGCTCCTGAATCCCTGGAATTGTCAAAGGCCAGGCTGGACACCGGGGCTTGGAGCACCCTGGGACAGTGGGAGATGTCCCTGCCATGGCAGGAGGAGGGACTGGATGAGCTTTGAGGTCCATTCCATCCCATTCTGGGACTTAGAAAATCAAATGTACCTTGGAGCGCTGCACTGTGCTGCCTCCTGAGCTGTTCTTGGCCTCCTAAAAAGAGAAGGAGAAAGTAAAATGAGAGCTTGCTACAAGCCCCTGACAAAACCCCTGTGACCTGTACCAGTAAATGATCACCTGTGGCTCATGCACCCACACCTAGCAGCTCTGCTCCAGGTGCTGCTCCTGCCCTAGGAGTGGGATAATTAACTCCTCTTGCTGGAGGTGCACAGGGCTGGGACAATGCTGCCCAGTCCTTGCCTGGGCTCAGGGGGCAGTGGCCCATCCCTCTGGGCAGAGCTGGGTGCCCCTGGCTGTCCCAGAAGCTTTGGTTTCAGTTCCTCTGCCCTGTTACAACCACTGGGGCTGTGGGGAGGGCACAGGGGGGCACAGGCAGAGCTCACAGAGCTCTGGGGCTCTGCAGTTTGGGGGCAGATTCTGCTCAGCCCTGCATCCCCCTCACTCCTTGCTCCCAAGGCTGGAGCAGTGTCACCCCAGGCTGTCACCCTGCTGTCCTTGTCCTTCCCCTGGCTGCAGTTTGGCTCTGCCTGCCCCTCTCTGCCAATCCCCCACACCCCCCCTCCTCCTGGCTTGTCCTTCCCCATCGTTCCTCCTCTGTATTTTTGGCAATAGTTGGCCTAAGAGACGCACAGGAAACTCTCCCCTCGCCTCCTCAGACGTTTCCCAGCTGCTCTCACTGGCTGAGGTCAGGGACGTGATTTTCCTCTCACTCCCAGGAGGTTGGGAACAGGAGCCAAAATCAACAGTGGGACACGGGCAGCCAGGAGCTCCAGCCGTGTAAAACCAGTTGCATCCCTTGGCACTGGGAGAACAACCACAGGTGCTCTCTTGGGGTTAGGATTTAATTTGCTGTTTCCAGGCTCAGCTGACCAGAGTTAAGGAAAATGCTGCCTCTCTGGAGCTGGGATACATCCGTTCCCAAGGCTACAGCAATCCACGCCTCTCGTCACTTCTCGGCAGCCTCCTGGCCCCGGTCAGGCACGCTCTCTATTCCATATCTGATAGATCTTCCCTCGGGGAAGGGCCGTATCCTGTCCCAGCAGGAGATGTTCTTGAACCTTTATGTTTTTCCATCTCAAATCACTCCAGTCCTTAAGCAGCTCGAAAAGCTCTCAATTGTGATCACAGAAAGCCATGGAAACACAAACAAACAGACAGCAGCTCCAGACAGCACGGGCTGAGAGCTCTGGATGGACCAGAGCCTGAGGCTGGTGTACAGCAAACAGCACCTTCTGCTGGAACATTCCTGTTCCCAGTTCTGTTGTTTGAGTATCTGTGACTGTGCCTTTGATCACCCCAAAATGTCAGGACAGGAACGCCTTTGATCACCCCAAAATGTCAGGACAGGAACGCAGCTCCTGTGCAGAACCCTCCCTCCCTGAGAACCCAAACCCAGCTGAAATTCCCATACAAACCACAGGATGCCACGTACATGAGTTGGGGGTGGGCTGGCGGCTCCCGTGGCCTGGAACATGGTTCCCTTCCCTTCTCTGTTGTTTAATCCTGAGCCTGAAGTCTGTGGGTCGATGTTCCCTGCAGAGGTGCTTAAGAGAGACCTCTTGCAACACCTGGAAAGGAAATGACATCAGGAATGGGGCTGGTTTCAGCAGCCAAACTCAGCAGCTCTGCAGGAGCTGGTGAGTGCTCAGAGCTTCCCCCCGTGGGCTCAGATCAGCCTCACTGCTCCGGGGATTCCTGAGGGAGCAGGGAGATTGAGGCACACAACACTGGACTGACAGACAGGAGAGGCAGGTCTGGAATGCTGTGACAGCAGCTGGAGGGGCTCTGAACACCTGGAAGGTGATGAGATGGTTTCCACTCCAAACCCACACATGGAAGCACATGCCAGGCAATGACCATGCAGCAAGGCTGACCCCGAGCCAAGGCAGCAAAACCAGCACCCCATGTTTCACTAATGCAACCATCCAAGGACTGGTGCTGCTGGAGGAAGGACTAAGTGATTTTAGTCTAATTTTAGCCCAGAAAAGTCTCGCTGCTCACAGCTCAGCAGAGCAAGTGATGGGGATTCTGTCTCCTGGAGGAGCCCACGTCAGCCTTTAGGCTGAGCCCCGTGAGCTGTGGCCCCGTGTGATGTGCTGAGTGACAGGACTGGGACCAGCACAGGAAAAAAACACCAGCATTGCAAATCACCCCTTTTGGTAAAAAAGAGCTAAAAAGGCACTGACAGCTCCTCAGGGGGTTTTCCCCACCGCACTTTACCTTCAAAACACCCGTGAAAGATGAGCCCTGGTTTGAACACACAGGACAGAGCTGTGGGGAGGGTGAAAGGATGGCTCTGCAATGATGGGGATGAGCTGGAGGCTGGGAAACCAGCACCTCCCTCTGCCTGGGGCTGCTTTCCCATCCTGCTGAACCCCCTTGGCCTCATACTGCCACCCCAAAAACCTTCCTGCTGCCCGAGGACTGCACTGGATGCTTAGAAAGCCCCAGGGCAGAGACACATCAGGGCTGGGGTAGGGGCATCTCCTCAATGCCCACCTCACAGGGACAGCTGCAAACATCTCCTGAGTTTTAGGGGGCTCTTTGACTGCCAAGCCCCCAGCAGCTGACACCAGGCTTGCATTCCACCCAGCAAAGCACCTAAAATTCACCTAAATGTTGCTTTCAGAGCTTTTCCCCAGGCCCTGGGTGCCCCTCATGGCCCCCGGGGGCTGCAAACGCTCCACAACCTCAGCTGAGACCCAGCCCTGCTCTATCAAAATTCATTTCCCGTCTCTCTGTGGTTTGGGTGTCATTTCCTGCTCTCTGTTGCTGAGCCCAGCATCTGCTGGGGGCTGGGGCCCAGCCCCACGGCCCCACACCCTTCCCCTCGTGTCTCTGGGGTCTGTGGGGTCCTACAGACCCTACAGGGAACACGAGGGACACAGAAACCCTCTACACACACAGCTCTAACACAGACACACAACCCTCCCCCTTTTCACCTGCTTTTCACCTTCACCCCAACCTTGGGTACAAATATTTTTCCGCCCCCAACTTCCTTTCCCTCGCAGCTCATCTTCCTCCCCAACCCCAGCCACCTTCCTCCCCTCACTTTTTCCCAACTCTCCATCACCTCCTCTTGCCTTTCCCCAGCAGCTGCTCGAGTGGAAGGTGTCCCTGCACACACCAGGGGTTTGGAACAAGATGATTTTTAAGGTCCCTTCAACCCCAAACCACTGTGGGGTTCTCTGATAAGCACGTGATTACTTCTTCCTACTATCTGTTTCTTTGCTCCTCACGCCCCGGTGGTAAATAAACATACACACAGTGTTTGTTTAGCCAAGCTGGTCACTGTTATCATTGTTACCTGGTTGTTAAAAGTTCTTGTTAAATTGTCGATGCCCCTAGCAAACCACTGTGGGGTTCTCTGATAAGCACATGATTATTTCCACCTACTATTTGTTTCTTTGCTCCTCATGCCCCCAAGCCCCTTTCCCTTCAATTCCACCCACTTATCCCACCACAGCCCTGGTGTTTTCCCCCCAGCCCTTTCCTCTCCACATCCCCCTGCCCTCCATGCACGTACCCTCTGGCAGCCCCACGTTCCAGCCAGAGCTCCTCAGAGCAGCAGCAGCAGCAGCTGAACCTCCTTCCTGTCGAAGGGCAGGAGGCAAGAGCTGAATTCTCAAAGGGGAAGGGTGTGCCGAGGCGATAACCAGAACAAGTGAGAAACTTGAAGAAAGAGGAGAAACTTGAAGAAACAGGAGGGTTTCTTGGAGGCTCTCAGCTGCTGTCGTTGCTCTTCCCAGGTTGGGACTGGAGCACAAGGCAGCCACCAGCAGCCCCCATGAGAGGGGAAGGTGGTGACACGGGCAGTGCCTCAGGACACACTGCCACACTGATGTGACACAGCCTTCACAGCAGCTCAGGAAGCTTCAGGGTTTGATGGCTTTGAGGGGTGAAGTGACAAAGCCAAAGCCTCACAGTGGAGACTGGCACCAGAACTGCTAGATCTGACTGTCCCACACCTCTGCTCCCTTAGCCACTTACACACCTGGGAAGAGCAGGAGGGCTGTCCTCCTCTCCAGGTCGTGCCAGCAGTTTCAGGGTTTTTGGCTCAGGACAAGGTGAGAACCCCTTTGCCTTCCAGCCTCTCCTCATCCTGCTCCTTGCAGCAACTGATGGCTCCAAGCAGGGAGGAGTTTGGGGGGAGGAAGGAAACTCTGCTCGATCACAGAGCTTTACCCTTGCAGCCACTCTCACCTTTCTGCCTGACCCTGGGACAGGAGGAACACCTGGGGTGGCTCCTCAAGGCAATCCCCCACTCTCAACCTGCTTCTGAATGGTCAGGAAGGGTGCAGGGAGACTTTTCCCCTTTCCCCTCTACAGAGGGGCTACCAGGGCTCCCCCCCAGTGCTGATCCAGGTTGTCCCAGTGGGCCCCAGCCCGGTGCTGCTGAGGGGCTCCCGGGAGCTGCTGGGTTTCCAGCAGGGAAGGAGCATGACTGTGGAGGGCCAGAGGCCCCTCACTGCCATATGGTTCCCATTAGCAGCCCTGGGAAGGGTTTGTTTACTGCAGGGATCACTGCTCCAGTGCTGGAGGCTTTCCCAAAAGCACGGTGTGGGGGATCCAGGCACCTTTCCTCCTCCATCCTCGGAGGATGTGGAGTGTCCCCAGAGCACAGCCAGGCACACCTTGGGCAGGGGACACCTCAGGGAGGCTGTCAGGCCTTTCCCCCAGGAAATTGTGGGCTGAGCTGATGGCTCTGGGGATGGATATCCCTGAGATCCTATGCAGGATCAGTGAAACCACACACAGAGGACAGCACTGACCCTCCAGCTCCATGGCCATCATCCCTCTCAGCTGGCCAGCGTGGGGAGGAGGTGAACAGGATCTGGAAGAGCCTGTCTGCTAAGCCTGGGAATCACCCAGCTCCCAAAGCTCAGTTTCTGTAATCTTGGGATCCCACAGTTGACCCAGACCATGAAACAAAGGGTGGTGCAAAACCAGCATCAAACGGGCCAGTCCAGAGCCAGGGAAGGATGATGGAACGAGCCCAGTGGCCACAGCTCCTGCTTTAGGCATGGAATCCCTTAATTCAGCTTCAGGTCTTGGCTCTTGTATGGCTTTGAGCCAACCACTTGACCTCTCTGGTGCTGGGCACCCAGGGCAGTCCCTGCTGGCTTGGCACAGCGGGGAGGACTTCAGGGAGGAGGATTTTTGGGGACATTTCTGGGGACACCCCCACCCTGCTCCTGAGATTCCTGGGGAGTGGACCTGACCCTGCCTCACCCCACAGCCAGGAGCCACCTTCCACCAGCCTGCTCCACTAATCCCCTTTCCATCCACGTCCTGCCTCTTGAAATGCTGCCAGTGGGCAGGAAATCTGCAGCCGAAACGCTGAGGGATGCTGACAAGGAATAGTTGTGGGGAGGAACAGGGATGCCTTTGTCAGGGCAACAATGGGGGACCCACAGGAGTGAGGGAGAGCCCGAGGGAAGCCCCTGCTCACCCACTGGCCTCTCACTTTCATCCCTGCCTCCCCTGAGGAGGAGATGCACAGCTCTGGAAGCTCCAGGGTCCAGGGGACTGGGCTGGTCCCTGCCCCTGCCTCTCACTGAGGGGGTCCATGGGCCAGAAGGATGCTGCTGGGATTCACCTGCTTTCCAGAAGCAGAAACTGAGGCAGCCCATTCCTGGGATTGTGGCTGTGTTTAATGGCATCCATTAAAAATCATGATCTCAAGGGATCCTCTGCTCCCTGGGATCTCCTGTCTTGCTGGGAGTTCAGAGAGAGCAGAGAAACACAGCAGAAATCCTGCCAGGAGGATGAGAAGAGACTTTTCCAAGCAGAGACAAATTCTCAGTAGTGCCAGACAAAAATTGCAGGTTGAGAGGTTCAGGCTGGACATTAAATAAAAGTGTTTTTCTGGGAGGAACCTTGGAAGCCCTGCAGAACAGACTAATGAGGTGCAGCATAAACCTGGTACAAACAAGCACAAAAGGCAAACAGCAGCTCATGCTCCTCCCCTCCCCTTATCAGCTCTTCCCTAATCTCTTCCATAAACCACATTCCACCTGGAAACATCTCCTCCTGGTTTCCTAGACAAATGTACATCCATTTACCATTAGACATTAGATCCTCTCCCATCACATATCTGCCTCTCAGTGGGATTCACACAGAGTAACACGTTCAGGAGAAGCAGATTCCTTTTCACCTGTTCTCACGTGGTGGGTTCTGCTGCTCTGGCAGCTCCACACCTGGGAGATCTCAGGCCTTGGTGTTCTGACACAAAACTCCAACACCCCTCAAGACCTCTGGCCTCATGTGTCCTTACATCCCTGCTTGCAGAGGAATCCAAGTGTCTTCCTTCCATTTTGCTCTCTTTTCCCTGTCTCCACCTAAAATAATCATTTCCTTGGGGCTCTATCACGAGGCCCTGTTGTTTCAGAAGTCATTTATCATATCCAAGGAAGACACTGAGCCAGCATGACATGATCTGTGTTAAACCCACCCAGCATTTTATTCTGCTTCCCAACAGCACATCTTTGATTACTCTTCCAGAACCTGTTCTAGGAACCAACCTTTCCTCATACTCCAATTAATGGACCTGTAATTGCCTGTAATTTCCTCCTTCCTCTAGCACAGCCTCTCAGTGTTACCCTGGCTGATTTCCTCGTGTGGAACATCACCTGTTACTCACCAGATTTTGGACTGGCATTGCCTATGGTAGAATCCCTAGCCCTGGAGGCTTTAAAGGCCGTGGGGATGGGGCACTTGGGGACATTGTTAAGTGGTGGCCTTGGCAGTGCTGGGGGAATGGTTGGTGATCATTCTATGATCTTAGAGAACTTTTCCAACCTGAAGGATTCTCTGATTCCAGGGGGTGAGCCCATCTCTTGAGTCCTGAGGGACTCCACAAAAAGCTTTTGCTGTTTCATCACCTGCAGAAGCAGCAGGAGCAGGAGTGAATCCAATTCCAGGCACTCCAAGACACAGCACAAGCTCTTTCCATGGTCCCTGCCTCCACACAAGCCCCACAAAAGGTGCTTTTTGCTGTCCAAATGCAGATTGTATAAGAAGAAAACACGACCAAAACCATATTGGTAGTTAGATCTCTCCAAATATTCTTTTTGAGCTGCCCTGGCTATTTTCAGCCCTCACCTCTGTCCTCCATTTTAGGATCCAAGGTACCATAGAGCCCAACATAGGATCTGGTTCTCTGAAATCCACAAGACTACAGTGAGTGTACTGGGAAAAGTAATCCCTGGAGAGGCACATCAGAGGATGCTGAGGTATCTTGTCACTGAAAACCCCAAGCTGGACATATGGAGAGGGTTATGGGCACACCACAGGAGTCAGAAATATGTCTAAAGTGTGCTTAACACTGATATTGCAGTAATCCTTTTGTCCAGATTTAATATTTTCCATCCCAGGGCTTTTGCTAAGAGCGAGGCAAGTGCTGCAACACCCCCAGATGGCAGATAAAAATGACTTAACTGGCAGGGGAAAGCAGCTGTGTCTTGGGGGGACATGGTAGCTGCCTGGCAAAACCCTGTAAGAGCTGAGGGTGGGAGAAAAGGAAAATAAAAACTTCATCACCATCCAGGGCCAGAGGGGTAGTTGAAGACTCACAGGAGTTACCCACTGAAGGAAACCAGAAGAGGAATTCCCTTCCCTAGTGAGAAATCTCCTGGGATTTTTGCTGACCCAAAAAGGTCAGGAACCTGGCTTTGAACTGTATTAGAATGAAAATGCATCTGGCCACTTTGCAAAGCCCAAGAGGTTGGTTCTGACAGACCCTCACCTTGGAACTGGGAATTTGCTTCTTGCAGGGCTCCCATTTAAAAAGGACATTAACACCGGGGCAGTTTCAGACTAAGCTTGGTCGATTGCCCTGCAATTATTTTTGTAATCTACAATAATAATGCTGCAGATGTGCTACTCCTGGCCTCAAACACACAACAGCTCAGCTGAGGCACCAGATGTCTTCCCTGTGAGAGCCCTCACACAACGTCTTTGGTGGACAAAGACCAATTTTCAAGACTGGATTATCAGGTTTTCTCAAAACTGATACCCACACTATGAAAAAAACTGGTCAAAATTGCTCATAAATGTGATCTGCAATGTATTTAGTGTTTGAAAGTGATCCAGGGGGATTTAGACAGTAAGGCTGGCTCAAACCCTAGTGAGTTACAGCACCGGAAGGGGACTGGGCGGACTTGGGCTTGATTATATTTTTGGGTGGACAGTGGATATAAATAATTTCTTTTTTTTTTTTTTTTTCGGTTACTGGTTGCTCCCCTTCCCGTCGAGACAAAAAAGAAGAGCTCTCCTTTGTGAAGCACGGGGAGATCCCTGGTGTCAGGATCAGGCTGTCAGAGAAAGGGATTGTAGGGTTATTCAAATGCTCACAGTATGCAACAGCCTCCCAGGGAAGTGAGTGACTGAAAGACTGTGATGGAAAGGTTTTAAATGCGAGCTGGGATCGAGGCGTAGGAGACACACCAGACCATGGGAATGGAGGCATTAACCAAGGGGGATGAGGGAGTGGGATTTCTACACAGGTTTTTCTTCCATACTACTGCTCAATACAACTGGATCGGTCGCCGCACCCCGGCATGGCTGCAGCACACAACAAAGAGGGACCTGCAGGAGCACACGGGGAGCCCCAACACGCTGCCCACAACCAGCAAGGGCCTGTTGTCGGCGTCCAGGCGCTCGACCGGGGCTCCCTCGGCCACGGGGAGCTCGCCCCCGGTGCCGGTACCGCCTCCCGGCTGCCGGCAGCCACCGCCCTGCCCCGCCTGCCCCAGGCACCAGCAGCGCCCGGCCGACCCCAGATTGCCACAGAGAACCCGAGAGTCTGCCCCCGAGACCCAAGATCTGCCCCGAGACCCCCCAGGGATCTGCCCCTCGGACCCCCCAGATCTGCCGCGCACGATCCCCAAATCTGCCCCCCAGAGGGATCCCCCCCAGATATGCAAGAACGATCCCCAGAATCTGACGACCCCGAGATCACCACCAGATCGCCACAGCACGCGTATACCCAAGATCTGCCAACCGAGATCCCCACTAGATTGCACCTCGAGAACCCCAAATCTGCCCCAGAGACCCACAGATATGCCGAGCCCAACCAAAAGATCTGTCCGAGAACCACAGGTCTGCCGAGCACTGATACCTCCAAATCGGCCCCACGAGAACACAGATATGCCCAAAGAGAAAACCAGATCTGCCCCCGAGAACCCCCCAGATCTGACCACGGAAAACCCCCAGATCTGCGAGCCTCCAGCCTGAGCATCGAAACGAACCGAAGCCAGCGAAACCAGGGTTCCGGCTGAGGGGATGAGCCTCCGGCTTCCCAGGGGCGGTCCTGCCAGCGCCGGCCGCTCCCGGGGTCACCCGCCGTTCTCCATCCCTATACCCTCTCGCCCAACCGTCGCTGTCCCAGCTCCCCAGCCCTGCGCGGTCGGGAAATCCCCGGTGGGGCCACCTTGGCTCCCCGTTCGGCGGCCGTCATTTGTCTCGCATGCCGAACCCGAGCCGAGCTCACGGGGGGCCCCGAGCGGGGTGTCCGCATCGGCAGGTGTGCCCGGGGCTCCGGTACCCGGGGCTCTGGTACCAGGGGCTCCGGTACCCGGGGATTCCGGTACCCGTTGGCTAACCGCAGAGGCCGAGGCCCGTGGAGCGGCGCAGATTCCTGCGCTTCCAGCGCCGGCTACGAGCACTTTTATCGCTGGGGGCCGCGCGCTTGGCTCTAGGCGTGCGAACCGGTTCCCAGTCCCCGCTCGTACTTTTTTTTTGTGTGGAGCCAACCTCTAACGGCCAATCCTCCCCGATCATATCGGCTCCCAGCTCGATATCCTGCTCGCCAGCAGACCTCCCGGTAACCACAGCGACCGGCCCGGGAGCGACCCTTCCGCTTTCCGGAACGGGGTTGTGAATTACCCACCGGGAGTTTTTCTCCAGCCTCTCTCCCATGAGCTGGTATCAACAGAGCTTTACACTTGCAGCCACCTTACACATTTGCCTGAACCTGGGACAGGAAGGAACACCTGGGGTGGTTCCTCAAGGCAATACCCCACTCTCATACCTGCTAGAATGGTCAGGAAGGGTGCAGCGGAGACTTTCCCCTTTCCCCTCTCCGAGGGCCACCAGGGCTCCCCCCAGTGTGATCCCAGGCGTCCCGTGGGACCAAGCCCGGTGCTGCTGAGAGGGATACCCGGGGAGCTGATGGGGTTCCAGCAGGGAAGGAGTGTGACTGTGGTGAGGGCCAGAGGCACTCATGCCATTATGGTTCCCATTAGCAGACTGGGAGGGTTGTTTACTGCAGGGATCACGCTACAGTGCTTGAGGATTTCCCACAAAAGCACGGTGTGGGGATCCAGGCACCCCTGCTCCCCATCCTCGGAGGTGTGGAGTGTCCCCAGAGCCAGCCAGGCCACACTGGCAGGGGTGACAACTCAGGGAGGCTGTCAGGCCTTTACAAGGAAATTGTGGGCTGAGTGTGGCTCTGGGGATGGATTCTCCTGAGATCATATGCAGGTCAGTGAAAACCACACAGGAGGGACACAGCATGAACAGCAGCTCCTAGGCATCATCCCTCTCGATGGCCAGCGTTGGGAGGAGGTGAACAGGATCTGGAAGAGCCTGCTGCTAAGCTGGGAATCACCAGCTCCAAAGCTCAGTTTCTGTAATCTTGGGGTCCAACGTTGACCAGACCAGAAACAAAGGGTGGTGAAAAACCAGCATAAAACGGCCAGTCCAGAGAGGGACAGGATGATGGACGAGCAATGGCCACAGCTCCTGCTTTAGGCATGGAACCTAATTCAGCTTCAGGTTCTTGGTCTTGTATGGCTTGAGCCAACCACTGACCTCCTTGGTGCTGGGCACCCAGGGCAGTCCATGCTGATTGGCACAGCGGGGAGGACTTCAGGGAGGAGCGATTTTTGGGGACATTTCTGGGGAACCCCCACCCTGCCTCTGGAGATCATTGGGGGAGGGGACCTGACCCTGCTACCCCACAGCCAGGGCCACATTCCCCCATGCCTGCTCCACTATCCACTTTCCATCCACGTCTGCTCTTGAAATGCTTCAGTGGGCAGGAAATCTGCAGCCGAACAGAAACGCTGCGGGATGCTGACCAGGAATAGTTGTGGGAGGAACAGGGCTGCCTTTGTCGGGCAACAATGGGGGGCCCACAGGAGTGAGGAGAAGCCCAGAGGGATAAGCCTGCTCACCCAATGGCTCTCTTAATCCCTGCCCCTGAGGAGGAGAGACAACGTCTGGAGCACAAGGGTCAGGGGCTGGATGGTCCTGCCCCTGCCTTCAATGAGGGGGTCCAGGGCCAGAAGGAGCTAATGGGATTCACCTGCTTTACAGAAGGCAGAAAATGAGGCAGCCATTCTGGGATTGTGGCATTGTGTTAATGGCACTCCATTAAAAAGCATGATTCTCAAAGGGATCCTCTCCTCCCTGGATCTCCTGTCTTGCTGGCGAGTTCAGAGAGAGCAGGAGAAACCAGCGAAATCCGGCCAGGGGTATGAGAGAGACTTTCCAAGCCGAGCAAATTCTCGTAGTGCAGACAAAAATTGCCAGGTTGAGAGGTTCGAGGCTGGACATTAAATAAAAGTGTTTTCTGGAGGAACCTGGAAAGACCTGCAGAACAGACTAATGGGCGCAGGCATAAAACCTGGTACAAACAAGCACAAAGGCACAACAGGCAGATCATGCCTCAACTCCCTTATCAGCTCGCCCTACTCTCTCCATAAACCACATTCAAACTGGAAAACATCTCCTCCTGGTTTCAAGAAAATGAAATCCATTTACCATTAGACATTAGAGCCTCTCCAATAACATATCGCCTCTCAGTGGGGATCAAACAGAGTAACACGTTCAGGAGAAGCAGTTCCTTTTCACTCGTTCTCAGTGGTGGTTCTGCTGCTCTGGCAGCTCACACATGGAGATCTAGGCCTTGGTGTTTGACACAAAAACTCCAGCAAACACTCAAGGACCTCTGGCCTCATTGTCCTTACATCCCTGCTTTGAGAGGAATCAAAGTGTCTAATTCCAGTTTGTCTCTTTTCTCTGTCTAAACCTAAAAAATCATTGACGTGGTGGTCTATCAGAGGCCAGTTGTTTAGAAAGTCATTTATCATATCAAGGAGGACACGAGCCGCATGACCATGATCTGTGTTAAACCACCCGCATTTTATTTGATTACCAAAGCAAATCTGGCATTACTCTTCCAGAACCGTTATAGGAACAACCTTCTCATACTCCAATTAGGACCTGTAATGCTGTAATTTCCGCTTCCTCTAGCACCGCCTATCAGTGTTACCCTGGATGATTTCCTTGTGGAACATCACATGTTACTCACCAGATTTTGGACTGGCATTGCTATGGTAGAATCCATAGCCCTGGAGGCTTTAAGGCAGTGGGGATGGGGCACTTGGGGACATTGTTAAGTGGTGGCCTGCGCAGTGTGGGGCATGGTTGGTGATCATTCTATGATCTTAGAGAACTTTTCAACCTGAAGGTCTCTCGATCCAGGGGGTGAGCCCATCTCTGGAGTCATGAGGACCACCAAAAGCTTTTGCTGTTTCATACACTCGTCCGAGAGCAGCAGGAGCAGGGAAAGCGTAATCCAATTCCAGGCCACTCCAGACCAGGCACAAGCCTTTTCCATGGTCCCTGGGCCTCCCACACGCCCACAAAGGTGCTTTTTGCTGTTTCCAAATGCAGATTGTATAAAAGAAAACCCGACCAAAAACCATATTGTAGTTAGATCTCGCCATAATATTCTTTTGAGCTGCCCTGGCTATTTTTCAGCTCACCTCTGTCATCCCTTTTCGGATCCAAGGACCATAGAGCCCGCTCGGATCTGGTTCATCTTGAACTCCACAGACTACATGAGTGTACTGATGGGAAAGTAATCCATGGAGAGGCACCATAAGAGGATGATGAGGATCTTGTCACTGAAAACCCCAAGTGGACATAGGATGGAGGTATGGGCACACCACGGAGTCCAGAAATTGTCTAAAGAGTGGCTTAACACTGATATTGCAGTATCACTTTTGTCCAGATTTATATTTTCCATCCCAGGGCTTTTGCTAAGAGCGAGGCAAGTGCTGCAACACCCCAGATGGCCATAAAAAATGACGAAACTGGCAGGGGGAACGCAGCGGTGTCTTGGGGGGACATGGGTTAGCTGCCTGGCAAAAACCCTGTAAGAGCTGAGGGTGGTGAGAAAGAGAAAAGGAAAATAAAAACTCATCACCATCCAGGGCCAGAGGGGGTCGTTGAAGACTCACAGGAGTTACCCACTGAAGGAAACCAGAAGAGGAATTCCCTTCCCTAGTGAGAAATCTCCGGGGATTTTGCTGACCCAAAAGGTCAGGACATTGGCTTGAACTGTATTAGAAGAATGAAAAATGAATATGGCCACTTTGCAAAGCAAGAGGTTGGTTTGACAGACCCTCACCTTGGACTGGGATTTGCTTCTTGCAGGGCTACCATTAAAAAGGACATTA
This sequence comes from Certhia americana, assembly GCA_018697195.1. NCBI lineage: Eukaryota > Metazoa > Chordata > Aves > Passeriformes > Certhiidae > Certhia > Certhia americana. Next base: position 47,305 of record JAGMWU010000055.1, read on the forward strand.
ACACCGGGCAGTTTGCAGACTAACGCTTGGTCGATTGCCCTGCAATTATTTTGTAATCTACATAATAATGCGCAGATGTGAAATACTGGCAGCAAACCACAAACAGCTCAGTGAGGCACCAGATGCTTTCCCTGTGAGAGCCCTACACAAGTTTTGGTGGACAAGACCAAATTTTCAAGAAGGATATCAGGTTTTCTCAAAAAATGATACCCACATAGAACAAAAAAACTGTCCGAAAATTGACATAAATGTGATCTGCAAGGTATTTAGCTTGGTTTGAAGTGATCAGGGGGGAATGCGACAGAGAAGGCTGGCTCAAAAAACAGTTACCGCACGGACTGGGAACTTGGTGAGACTGGGCCTGTCTAAGTTGGGGTTGGCAGTGGATAAATAATTTCTTTTTTTTTTTGTTTTTTCTGTTCTTGTTTCTTACCCTTCCCTTCGATTGAAAACAGAGCTGCTCTCCTTTGTGAAGCCTGGGAGATCCCTGGCTGTTCAGGGATCAGCTGTCAGGAGCCCAGGGCATTTGTGTTGTCTATTAAATTCACAGTCATGCAAACAGCCTCCCAGGGAAGTGATTGACAGACCTGTCGTGGAAAGGTTTAAATGCGAGCTGGACGAGTGGAGCTAGGAGCACACCCATCGGGAGTTGCAGGCATAACCAAGGGGGTGAGGGAGTCGGGGATCAACAGGTTTTTTTTTCCATCTCTGCTCAATAAAATGGATTGTCCAGCAGCCACCCGGCATGGGACCGCAGCACACAACAAAGAGGACTGCAGCGCCACGGGGAGCCCAAAACACGCTGCCCAAACCAGCACGGGCCTCGTCTCGGCTCACGCTCCCAGGGCTCCCTCGGCAACGGGGAGCTCGCCCCCGTGCCGGTACCGCTACACGGTTTCCGGCAGCACCGCCCTTGCCCGCCTGCCCCCGGCAACAGCAGCGCCCGGCGACCCCCAGATCTGCCCCCGAGACCCAGATTGCACCGAGACCCCAGATCTGCCCCCGAGACCCCCCAGATCTGCCCACAGAGAACACCAGATCTGCGGCAACGACTCCCCCAAATAATCTGCCCCCCGAAGATACCCCACAGATTGCCAAGCACGATCCCCCAAATCTGCCCCCGCGATCCCCCCCGATCTGCAAGCCGTTTCCCCCAGATCTGCACCCCCGAGATCCCCCCCCCCACCCCCCAGATCTGCCCTCGAGACCACCCCAACATCTGACCCGAGACCCCAGTCTTTGCGAGCCCAACCCCCAGATCTGCACGAGCACCCAGACTGCCGAGCACGATCCCCCAAATTGCCCCCCAGAACCCGCAGATCTGCCCCCGAGACCCCAGATCTCCCCACGAGAAAACCCCCCAGAACTCTGCCCCACGAGAACCCCCCAGATCTGCGAGCCTCCGCAGAATCGAAACGAACCGAGCCCAGCGAAAAGAGGGCCGTTCCCGGGTGCGGGTATGAGCTCCGGTTCCACGGAGGCGGCTCCTGCCCAGCGCCGCCGCCTCCCTGGGGCTCACCCGCCGCGTTCTCAATACCTCTCAACTCTAGCCCACCGCTCCCGCTGCCCCCAGCTCCCCCAGCCCGCGACGGTCGGAAATCACCGGTGGGGACAAAACCCTTGGCTCCCCCGTTCGGGGCCGTCATTGGTCTCGCAGCCGCCCCCGAGACGAGCTCACCGCCGAGCTGAGGGTCCGAGGGAAGGGCTGTGCCAGGGGCTCCGGTACCGGGGCTATGGTACCCGGGGGCTCCGGTACCCGGCGGGCTACGTACACGTGTATCACACAGAGGGCCGCGGCAGGGGAGAGGAGGCCAGCTTCCTGCCCGCTCCCAGCGCCGGCTACGAGCCCTTTTATCGCGGAAGGGCGTGGGACCGACAGCAGCGATTGGCTCTCGGCGTAGAACCGGCTTCCAGCCGCTCGTTCCTTTGTGTGGAGCCAACCTCTAACGACAATCATTCCCCCGTCCTCTCGGCTCCAGCCTCTATTCATGCTCGCCGCAGGCCTCCCCGGTCCCAACAGAGCCGGACCCGGAGCGACCCTTCCGCTTCCGGACGGGGTGTAATACCCCACGGGAATTTCTTCTCAGCCTTCTCCAGGAGCTGGTGTGCAGATTGGCTTCGCTCAAGATTTGGACACAGCTTGGCTCTCTCCGCGGGCGCTCCCCACCCCGGTAAGGGAGCCTGAGATCCAAGGATCCATTCACCTCAGCAAAACCACATTCCCCGACCTGCACCTCAAAAAAAGTTTGCATAGGAAGCGATCTTATCAGGCAGCAGCAGGAAAGGATTACAGTGCTCCCCCATCCTCACCCTCCAGAAAGGGCAAAACTGAGCTGTGCTGGGTTCGGACAAATCCAGGGTTTATTTTGGAGCGGGGTGTGCAAGGTGAGAGGTGGGCGGGTCCCAGGGGACGAGCCAAAAAGCAATGATGGTCTATTAATGCCGCTTCCCCTGGTGTTTGGAGGGCTGCGGATTTCCCCAGGAACAGGCAAAAAAACAATCAGGAAAAATATAAAGATTACTACCTTAAAACGAAGGTGGTTTCATGCCAGCCAAGGAAGCCAGAAGGCAATAAGCAAGAAAGGGCAGACAGTAACCGTAGCTCTGAGACTTTACCTTAAGTTCTAAAGCCCTCCAATGGTGAAATGTGGAGAAAATATACAATGGGAGCCTAGGAAATATCTTTGAAAATGATGATGCAGGAACAAATACTCAGGAAACACAGTGTGGTGCCACTGCAGGCCAAATGATGGAGGGAGGTGACCAAAGCCGAGCCAGCTGCAGACAGGTGTTCTGTGTGCAGTTTGCTGTAAGTCCTGTACAAAAATGACATGAGTGAGGACATTCAAAGGAGTTTCACGGACAGGGAGACAGCAGTGCTGTGATCACCCACCCTCTGACATGTGCCAGTGCACAAAAGAGGTCTGTGCAAAACAGGGATCACTGCCATCCAGGGCAAACAATGGGAACTGCCTCCAGAGCGGAGAAAAGACACGGACAGGGGACACATGGACACAGGCAGACATGGGACACCACGGCATGGACACGGACATGGACACGACATGGACACGGACACCGACACGGACATGGACACAGACATCGGACATACAGGATATGGAAACGGGACATTGGACACGGACATGGACACAGGGACATGGACACAGACACGTCAGGACACGGACACACGCACGGACACGGACACACGGGATCAGAACATGAAATCATGGAACAGACATGGAAATGGACACAGACCTTGGACACGGCCACACAGACACGGGACACGGACAACGGACTAAGACACTATGAACATGGACACAGCCATGGCATGGACACAGACATGCACACCACGGACATGGGACTACAGACATGGACATATGGACATGGACACACAGGCATGGACACACGGACACGGACACAGGGACACAGACATGGATACAGACACAACCCAGAAGACACATGGGATCACAAACACAGACACGAACACAGGCACAGGGACATTACAGACATGGACACAGACAGGGACGGACCACACACAGACACAAACACACAAACACAGATGGGGACCCACACGCACAGCACACTAGACACGACACACACACAGAACAATACAGGACACACAGACCCGGATACAGATACACACACACACACAGACACACACAACACAAAGACACAAAGACACACAGAAACCCACACACCCAATACACGGATACAGAACAGACAACACAACACACACACCACACACACACACACGGGGTGTGCACAGGGAGCCGAGGGTTGCAGAGTTGGGGTGCAGAGGGCAGAGAACGGCACCGCACCCGCAGCCTCCCCTGCTGTCCCTGCTCAAAGCTCCCAGTATTGGGGAAGGCTGGCGTTCCGAACGGACCTCTCCATCCTCGGGCTGTAGCCAATCCTGGCACACAGAATCCGCTTGTATGGCAGCTCAGGAATGATCCCAAATGTCAGAGTTTCAGCAACACGACACGGAACCATCGGCGAGGCTTGCTATGATGGGGAGCTGCACTGTACCTTGTGGCCGGGGCTCACACGTCAGTCCTTTCATCACCGCCTTACTCCACCAACGGGACAACATGTACACACGTGTACACACGTACACACCATAACACAACCATACACAATGCAACCCATTGTACACACTGGACAAACATGTACACACACGTACACCACAAAGACACACACTTACACACATACACACGTGTACAACACCTACCCCACATACACACACGTACACAACATGTACAACAGTGTACCACACAAGGACACACACATAACACACACATACACGTGTACAACAACTTACACACCACCAGGTTAACACACATGTACACACACATACACAGTGTACAACACACATACAACCACGTAACACACACATACACACACGTTAAACACAGGTACACACGCACCACACACATGTACACACACCTACACATACATGGACCACCCGTACACACGTGTTCACACATGACACACATGGACACAATGATCCACACGTACACACACATAACAGTAACACACATCCACACCCGTACACACAACGTACACACCATGTGACAACATGTACAACGCACAACACGTGTACACAACAATACACATTACACAACACATACACACACATACACACATGCGCACACAAATGTACCACATGCACACGTTAACACGTGTGTACAACATGTACACACAATTACACGTAACACATGTACACAGTACACAATGTACACACATACACACATGTACACACATGTACACACGTACACACACGCGCACACACATGTACACACATGCGCACACATGTACACACACGTGTACACGTACACACACGTGTATAGATGCACGTACACACATGTTAACATACATGTACAAACATACGTGTATAGATACACGTACACACGCACGCACACACACATGTACACACACATGTACACACACATGTACACGTACACACACACACACGTGCCCACGCCACACAGGGCATGGCCGGTGCCGGGGGTCCCGGGGTCGCAGGAACCCAGCGGCGTCCCCGTTGCCTTGGAAACCCTCCGGGCCTGCGGGAGGCGGGGAAGGGCGGAACCGCCCCTTGCCGTGCACAGCGGGTGCGGGAAGGAGCGGCGGGGCCGGAGAGCGCAGGGAGGAAGCAGAATCGAGGACGGGGGAATGGAGGATCGGGAATCTGGATCGGGCACGGGGACAGGCTCGGGACCCCCGGGACCCCCGGGACCCCCGGGACCCCCGGAACCCCCGGGACCCCCGGGACCCCCGGGACCCCCGGCCCCGCCTGGGGGCGCTGAGTCCTCCCGGCCCGCAGGGGGCGCTGCCCTCGGCGGCCGAGGCGGAGCCGCTCTATCCATCGCCGCGGTATCGGTGGCACAAGATGGCGGAGGAGAGCGGCGTTTGCAGCTTTGTGTTCAAGAAGCGGGTTCGAGCCGCGGGCAGCGGCCGGAGAAAACGGCCCGGCAGCGACCAGGAGCGGGGTGAGGGCTGCGGGGGAGCGGGGAGGCGAGGGGAGCGGTGCGGTGCGGTGCGGAGGGAGGGCCTGGTGCTGCCCACACGGGGGCTCGGCCGCGCTGCACAGCCCGTGTGCGTGCTGGGCTCCTGCAGCTGTGTCGGGAGGGCGTTTAGGGTGGATATTAGGAGAAGTTTTGCCTCTGGAGGGTGGTCGGACACTGAACAGGCTCTCAGGGAACGGTCCAGGGCTGCCCGAGCCCCAGGAGCGTTTGGAGGCGCTGGCAGGGTGGGATTGTCGCAGGGGCTGCCTCAGGCCTGGGCCGGGCTCCTCACGCCGGGCATTCCCCGCAGAGAGCAGCGGGGAGGAGGGCAGCACGGTGGTGCGGAAGGAGCGGCGGCGGGATGCCCCCAACCCCATGATCCAGAAGGTAAGGGAGCTCCGAGAGAGCCCTGCTCCAGCCAGGGCTGCCTGCCGGGATAAGCCAGGACGGTGCTGGAGCCTTTCCTCCCTCATGCCTGCTGTCTTCCCCGCCCCAGACCCGGCGTTGCACGAGGGAGAGGCCGGAATATGCACCGAGCAGCAGCGAGGATGAGGATCCTGCCAAGGACATCGGCGTCACCTACAAATCCACCAGGTCGGCGGTAAGGACGGGCAGCAGGGGGTCTGGGGTGGCAGCTCAGGTGGGGCTGGGGATCCCACTCCTCACAGACACAATCTGCCACTCTAAACATGGGATTGGACTTATTCTTTCTTATTAATGCACCTCCTTTTCCCCTCTTAATAGCCAAGCACCTTGTGCTGAGTTTATTTTGATAGTCCCTCCCTCCACGGGAGGCCGTCAAAGGTTGGCCTTTCCCTCTTAGAGGTGGGAGTTAAAACTCAGGATGCCAGTGGACTTGCCCAACACTGCACAGATTTTTCAGGAGAGGGAGCAGTTGGATCAAGTTTATTCAACTGTTGGGTTTGTGTTTTCAGTGTCAGACCATCTTTGGCTGCTCCCAAGGGAGGCAGTGTTTGGTTTGCCCAACCTTCAGGGAAGGGATGAGAGGAAGTGACAGCTTTGGGACTCCACAAGCTTTTGGCACTTAAGTTGGATTTGTATTTAATTGAGGCTGGCTGTATTATTCTCTGGTTTCTGTGCAGCTGTTCTCGAAGATATGACAAAAGCTAGGAATAGGTATCTGTTCAGTCCATTAAAGAGGAATCTAAACCAGATCATTGTTTTGAAACTGGATTTTGGCCACCCCCAGCTGGGTCAGAAGCTCAGTAACATCCTGTGTGTGGGCAGGAGGGTCCTGTGATTGATATGTTGGACATGGGTGAGCTAAGAGGGGCTTCCAGCTGAGCTGGGGCTGAGTGTGAAGGGGTAAAATAAGTGTTCCCTGACTGCAGGCTAAAATTTGGGAGCAATGGGGAATTAGCACTCTGGCCTCTGCACACATTAGGCTGGAGCCTGGGGTGAATTCTCCCTAGCAAGTACCAAGGGATAAAGCAGGTATGTCTAGTTCTTGCTTTGTGACAACCCTTCAGGTAGCCAAGGAGCTCTCTGGCTTGTCTAGGTGTTCCCTCCACTCTTGCCACAAGTTTTCCTTGCTTTTCAGAAACCTGTTGGCCCAGAAGACATGGGTGCCACAGCAGTGTATGAACTGGACACGGAGAAGGAGAAGGATGCTCAGGCCATCTTTGAGCGCAGCCAGAAAATCCAGGAGGTGAGTCAGCCTTGCTCCTAGGAACTCGTGCTCTGCAGCAGGAGAGCCTGTGCTTTACTCCTCCCCTTCTGCACACCAAGAAAAGTTGAGTCTCATCTTCCCTGAAGTTGGAGAAGCCAGGAGTGTAACCCTTGCAAATAGGGGAGATTTGTGGCTTTATGGCATCTTGGTGTTAAGGAAGGCAAGGTGGGAAGGAAGACAGGTATCAGAATGGTGACAATTAATCCATATCATGAAGCTTTCCTGGTCCTTAATCATCTCTTCTTGCTTTCCTAGGAGCTGAGAGGAAAGGAAGATGATAAAATTTACCGTGGCATTAACAACTACCAGAAGTATGTGAAGCCCAAGGACACATCAATGGGAAATGCCTCTTCAGGAATGGTCAGGTGAGTTGGGATGAGCCTCGAGGGTCACTCCAGCACCATCCCAAAGGCAGCATTTGGGGTTGCAACTCTGCTGTCACTGCCAGTTTCTGCCTGACCAGTGTGGTTCTGGCTCCAGGGCCACTTTGCAGTTGTGCTGAACCCTCTTCCCTCTCTTTTCAGGAAAGGCCCCATCCGTGCTCCGGAACACCTGCGGGCCACGGTGCGCTGGGACTACCAGCCTGACATCTGCAAGGACTACAAAGAGACTGGGTTCTGTGGCTTTGGGGGTGAGTGCCTTGGGATGCAAAGGGATCCAGTCCAGCTGTGACCCTGTGTTTAGGGTGCTGAGGCTGACTCACAGACCCTTTTGTGCAAAGCTGTTTATGTGAGGTTGTCATTCGTCCCTTCTGAAAGCCCAGGGCCTCTAATTAATGTGTGTAGGAGTCCTGGGAGGGACCCCATGGATGTTCCAGTGATCCACATTCTGACAGGTCTTGTGTCCACTGAGACCCACTGAGGGATGGGTTTTCTCGTTCCTTATCCCATTTCCCATGTGCAAAAGGGCTGTAACTGTCTCTGTGGCACAGACAGGATAATCCTGAGGGATTATCTGAGGGATCCTGTGCCTACTCCAGGAGTTTAGTGCTGCCCTGGAGGAGGAGCAATCAGATTTCTCCTGCTGGGTAATGCTCAGGCTGCCCTGGAAGGAGATTTCTTGGTAACACTCAGCCCTTGGAGCCTGTTTTTTATTTCCTCTTTCCCTGTTCAGACAGCTGCAAATTCCTGCACGACCGCTCGGACTACAAGCACGGCTGGCAGATCGAACGGGAGCTGGATGAAGGTCGCTACGGTGTCAATGGTACTGCCCTGTGCCCTCAGACTGTTCAGAGCTGCAGCTCCTCAGTGCTGAGCTCCTCAGTGCTGAGCAGAGCTGCTCAGACAACCCCTGGCTCCCCCAGCAAGGGTGGTTTGCTTGTGAAGGAGAGCAGTGCTGTGTGGAGCTGGGGCAATGGAACCAGCTGTCCCCCAGATGCCCAGGAGGTGGGATGTCACTTGTCACTCAGTGTCTGTAGCTGTGGCCCAAGGCTCACGAGTGCTGCTGTGCAAATTTGGGACTGTTCTCTGCTCGGTTGGAGCCAGAGCTTGGTGGCAGCTGGTATGGAAGAAAGTCTGAAAAACAGGAGGGGGCTGGAGGATGTTTCTCTTTATAGCAGTGAGTGGGTGAAGTAGAAAAGAATTTTCTCCTGAGATGAGCAACAGGCCTGCTGGCTCATTAGCCCTAATTATAGCACAGTCCCACACGTGTCACTGACATCAGCAACACCCAGATGCCAGAGCTCCATTGTTTCCAGCAGAAATTGAATCTCACCTGCTGTGCTTTCCCCTTATTTATTATTTCATGCCCCACATGTGGCCTGGGCTGGCCTCTCCTCTCACTCCACTCTGGTTCACTTTCTGTTCTGCAGATGATGAAAACTACGAGGTGAGCAGTGACGAGGAGGACATGCCTTTCAAATGCTTCATCTGCAGAGGTTCCTTCAAGAACCCTGTGGTCACCAAGTAAGTGCTTGTTTGGCATGAGGTGTCACAGGTGCTGTCACTCCAGCTCACAAGTCATTCATTCACTATTGAGGCAAAGACAAACTCATCCCATGGGCTGTGGGTGGAACCTGCTTCTTGTCTGCCCTGGCTTTCCATCTGGGTGGGGGAATCCTGTGAGAGCCAGGGTCTCACTGCTGCATCTGGAGCATCCCTTGGAGGGGATCACAAGCACTTATTCAAGCCCTTTCTAGATTTCCTCAAATGCTGCCTCATTACCTCATCTTTGCTCCTTAACCTCGAGATTTTGTTTTCATGCCATCATTCCTTCTGGATACTGAATGGCAGCTGCACTGCCTGAGCAGAGAAATACTAGCATGGGGAAGGATGCTTAGCAGGGATGAGGAGGAGGCTGAGGGCAGCCCTTTCTCACTCTGAATGCTGTCCTGCTGCTACCTGTGTCTGCAAGAGCTCACTGGTGGTTCTGTGCTGTCGCTGCACATCAGTGAAGCAATGCTGAAGCACCTTCCGTGGGGACAGGGATGCAGAGGAAGCTGTGCCTGCAGCTTGGGGACATTGGAGAGAGTTTTCAGGCAGTGGAGGGGCCTGCCCAGGGAGCTGGTGGAGTCCCCACATCTGGATGTGGCACTCAGTGCTCTGGGCTGGGTGACAAGGCGGTGTTTGGTCAAAGGTTGGACTCTATCATGGAAGTCATTTTCAGCCTTGATGTTTCTGTGACCAGAGTCAGTAGTTGTGACTGTAGGACACAGTGATTGTGTCTGGTGACTTGCAGTGACCTGTGTGTCTCTGCACAGGTGTCGGCATTATTTCTGTGAGAGCTGTGCCCTGCAGCACTATCGCAAATCCCAGCGCTGCTACGTCTGTGACAAACAAACCAACGGCGTCTTCAACCCTGCCAAAGGTAACAGGCACTGCAGGAGAGGGGGTTCCTGGGGAAGGCACCAGCTCCTGCTGCGTCTTCCTGCTGCTAGGCCTGGCCCCGAGCTGCAGTTCACAGTTCTTGGCTGCCAGCAGAGCTCAGTTAGTGCCAGGAAATACTAAAATCGTGATGGAACATGAGCAGCTGTGCTTGCCCAGGTGGGGAACCTGGGGATTGACTGGAGAGGGAAGGGGGTTGTGCCATGGGAGCAGCTTGTGCAGTCAGTAATGCTCTGAGGGAATGACTGTAACAGCTCCTGCCTGCACTGAGCCTCTGTAGGGAAGGGAATTTTGATAGCTGCCCTGATCCTGGGTGTTCACAGGGCCCCTGGCTGCAGTGGGGCAGCCCCTGCACCTGGAGCCTCATCAGTGCCTGTTCCTGTTTTTCAGAGCTCATGGCAAAATTGGAAAAACACAAAGGGGAGGAAGAAGAGGAGCAACAGTCAGATCATGAAGAGGATCCACAGTAGCAGAACACATTTTGTACATAACTGAATAAAACTTTTGTAGGAGACAAAAAAAGCTCACAGCTGTAGCCAGGGGTTGTGTATCCAACCAGCAGCTACTGAACTGTGTCCACCTGTGCTGGACTCCATCTTTGCTGCCCTGTGGGGGCACAAGGCAGGACAGGTAAGACTCGAGGGCTGAGTGAGCCATCTGCTACCCCCAGAACCCCCAAGTGCAGCTGGGCAAGCAGGGTGAATGTTCAGTTATTTCAGAATTGCTGCTTCTGACCACGGTGCTGCTGTTTCACTCCTAACTGTGCACAGATCCTGCTGCTGAGTAAGCGTGGAACAAAGTTAATTTGAGCCCCTAATCTTTGAGCATGGAGCAAGCTGTAGGCATGGACAGGGATGGGAAACATGAGCTTGCATTCAGTTCCTCCTTCACTCTAAAAAATGCTAATTGATGGGAAAGCAGGCTGGAGCATTGCAGTTACTGGGTATTTATTCCCTCCTGTTTCGGTTCCTAGAACTCAAGGGTTGAACTTCATTGGGCTACACACCTCTTAAATCAGCCCTGTTTGTAAGATTTCATAACAAACCAGGAAATTAATATCTTCTTAGTAAGATTAAATCGGGAGCCAAACCTGATCATAGGGAGGAAGCAGAACTGGGTCTGGCCTTAACAAAGACTGGGAGAATTTTACTGCAACTTTCAGAAGAGAGCAAGTTCAGGTGTTTGCAGCTTGTTGCTTTAGTTGAAGTACATTTCTGAAGCATGACAGCAGCTGCTATAAACTGTGGTGAGCTGTGTGAAACTAAGGAGGTAAAAGCAAGCATGCACAGCCAGCCTGTCACCCTCTGTGATTCACTCCTATCATCCTGCACAAACAGCAGACTTAAAAAACAACTTCAGAAATATTTTATTTCTTTTTGGAAAAAAAAAAAAACTAGAGTAACAAACTTTTTCTGGGTTCAAGTACAGTTTATAAACACAAGAAGGACCTGTTGCCAGCACCACCACTCCCATCAACTGCACCTACACAAGGATTCTCAGTGCTTCAGTAAAGAGCAGATGAACTCCAGCACCCATGGTCCTTGGAAAAAAAGTCAAACTAAAAGCCTTAAATACACCTCCAAAAAAAAAACCCAAACACCAGGGAATGGGGAGAGCTGCCTCAGCAGCAGGGCAGAGTCACAGAGCCATGAATCACAGGGAGCCACGTGAGCAGCTTTCACCTGTCACTGAAGGAAGGCAGAACAGCAATGGTAATGGGAGGGTTAAAGTTCAGTTCTGTACAGGAGTTGGGAGCAAGAGGATCAGCATGGAAATCAATTTATTTTCCTCTGTGCCAGGGTAAGTCACTGAGAACAGGCAGGTCAGAGTGTTTCATGCTGTGAAACCAGCCCAGCTAACATGGAAGGGAATAAAAAAGCTGGTGCATTGTACAGGCAGCCACACTGCTCTGGTGACCCAGGAGGCTGCAAGGCCCTGTCTCACCTGGAGTTCAGAGTGCTCAGCATCCAGTGAGAAGTCTTCAAAAGCCCTCTCCAGACTGGAAGGAATCCAGTGCTGCAGAGGAATGCCCAGTGCAGCAAGAGTGCCTGGAATGGCAGCTTGGCTTTGATCTCCCACTTTTCATCACAAAGCAGTAACTGAAAATATAATCCCTTTTTTCCCCCATTAAACTCGCCCCGTGACAACACTGTTACAGAAACCTGACTAGTTCTAAGAAAATGCCCCAAACTAAAAGCTGCCCACCTCCCCTCAACTCTAAGGCACCCTTAAAAGAGAAAGAACCAAAGAGGGCAGGAACATGCAGCCTCAACTGTGAGGAAGCCAGTGATTTTTAGGAACACATAAATAACTACACAGACTCACTCCACCCTCTCGAGTGCTCTACCAGTGCTCAGCTGGAAGAATGGGAGCTCTGGGCACTGCACCTCCTGGAATACTCCACAGCTCCTTGGGTTGATGCTTTTCCAGCTCAGGTCTGTCCATTTGTATCCAGGCTATTTCTTAAGTAAACAGGCAGTTGAAGTTCCCTCGGAAGGACCTGTAAACTCTTCTGTGTGTAACATTCATCAGCTTTTATGAACAGGACCAATAAATTATAATGTCCAGAAAGCTTCTCCTCAGTGTAGTCCCTATTTTTCTAGAATTCCCAGTCATCCACATCCAGCTGCTCCAGATTTGATACCAACCCAAAAATGCCACTGGGATCCTGGGGCAGTGTCCCTTCCAAATTGGTGATGGGGGTGACAGGGCGCAGAAGTTCAGGGAGTGCCTCGGATGCACGGCGTTTGATCTGCACAGCAAGGACAGAATGAGCACACGGGGCTGCTCAGCTGCTGCTCCACAGCCAGCACTGCAGCCACAAACAGGCAGGAAATGCACAGAGCACCCTTTGGGCTCATTAAGGAGCAGGTTAGAACTGCCTCGCCCCAGAACTCAGCAGGGGAAGAGCTGTTGTGGCTCCCAGGACAGGCAGATTTAAAACCTCTCTCAGATAAAGAGATGCTCCAAGAACAGCCCAAGCACCTCCCCAGAGGATGTGATGATCACCACACTGCACTATAAAACTCAGCAACTCAACATCTCCACCCTCAGAGCAGGACAAAGCAAAGCACTGTACCTGTAGATAAATTAGTTCCTTACCTGCTTAAAAAAGGGGTGACTGAGCAGAGTGCCTGCACTTGGCCTGTGGAAGGGAGGTAGAATGAGGGAGAACACAAGAAAATGAGTCAGTGCTTGAAGTCAGGCAATAAGGGAATAAGAAAAAAACAGGGTCCTTCCTGTCTCTCCCATTTCTCAGCTATTGGGTATCTCTCTTTTTTCAGCAGTAGCACTGCTTATTCAGCATTTAAAATCACATAATACTCTATGCAAGGAGTTCAACCTCCTTCTAACCTTAAAGTTACATACTTGCACCCCCTATATCTGGCCAAGGTCACTGCCTGAGCAGTGGGGCACCCCTGAAAATGGGGTGTAATGGCTACAGATTGTCCTCACTCCAAAGAAAAATGCAGCTTTGATCACTTCCCATCATTGCTCTACAAAATTATCTAATCAAGGCTAAACTATGACCCAGCTGAAGAGCAGCCATTTGCAGCGATGGGAACTGGGTAAACACAAACTCCCAGGGGCCAGAAACACAAGTTGTTTATTTTCTTGATGTGCAGCACCACTCATCCTCCAAGGAAGGCTGCAAAGGAATTCCTCAGGCTCTCATACATAGGAAGTTCTCAAGGTGTTAATGCTGCTCATTCCACACACTTGGCCTGCTCTCCTCAACAGATGTGGCACATCCCCACTCCACCACACTTTGGCACAGACAATAAACAATCCCTGCTAACTCCCATAACATAACCAGCCTCAGAATGGCACAGAGCAGCTTTCAGCTGGCTTTACCTGAAATCGGGGTTCCTCTGGAGGCACTGCTCCACGAAGTTATGGAAGTAGGTGGAGAATGTTCGGAGGTAGGGGTGCAGAGCTGGCTCCCCGTTGGCCGCACGCACGGTGCCCGTGGCTGTGCTCTCCCCCATGCTGTAGTTTGCACTCGAGCGGGATGTCCTCATGGTCAGCTCGTCTGCAGGAATTGTGGTGGTGTCCAACAGGCAGGGAACTGTTCCATTCAGCTTTTCCAAGAGCATCTGGAAGAGCAGGGCAGCAGCAACATCACACACGGTTGTTTCCCGCTCATGCAGGCAGGATACCCTTCTGTGTTCACACCTCAGAGCAGCAAGCAGTTCCAGGTGCCAGGATAAAGGGTGAAAAAGGAGTTTGCAAACCTCACCTGAGTAGAAGGCATGTCTTTAAATGGGACGTGTCCATTTGCCAGTTCACAGGCTGTGATCCCCACGCTGTAAATGTCAGATTTTGCATCGTAGCCCTGCAGATTCTACACGAAAAGGAAAAGAAAAATTAGCTTCAGGGACTTGGATGTGACTGAATGGGCAACAGCCATGATTTGACTGCAAGTCAACAAACCCAGATGGTTAAAACAGGAACAGTACAAACCACAGATAAGACTGGTTGATTGTGGTGAGGGTTTTTTGGTTTGTTAAAACACACAGTGAAGGGCAACATTTATGTAACAAGTCAGCCAATCTGCAGGGATGGCATCTGCCCTGGGTAACTTGCATCTGATGTAACACTTTGTTAAGGAGACAACCTCTAGAGGTGCCTACAATTAAATTACTGAGTCATCTAGATCAAATTCTACCCACTTGCCCTGCATCCACCTGCAATCTGTTTCCTTCAGCCTCTCTCCTTCTTTTTCCTTGCATTCGTGTACCCTTCCCCTTGCTAGGGGTCACTTGTTTTAAGATAAAAAAGGACTGGGGCTCATCACAACTGTGCTGGTTCTCTCATGTCTCTCACCCTCCACCCCTTCATCTTGCCCTAAGAGCTCACAAAATCAGACAGATACAACACATCACTAAACACAAGCAGTTTCTTTTAAACACACCTGCTGCAAAACCTCAGGACTGAGCCAAGGCAGCACTTTGATGCTGTATTTGGGGAAGTCATGAACAACTTTGAGTCGTTGCCCATGGTTGATCATACTCAGGTTACTCCTCAGGCCAGAGAGGTACACCTTCCCATCTACAGAGATCAGGATATGGCTGGCTTTAACACTCCTGGGGAAAAAAATGGAAAAACAGTCAGGTCTAAACAGCTCAATGCATAAGACAATACCTAACACCTGATCAGCTTCCTACCAGGAGGCTGAGACTCCCAACAACCATCTTTGGATGTTGGGCTAAATCAATTAAAAGGATTCTATTCATCACCTTTGCAAGTTCCCAAAAAATGCTTCTGTGGTGAGGAGAAATGCAGGACTAAACGTTATGGATTGTGATTTCAGATACACAGTGCTCTTTGGAATAAGTTTCTCCACAATAACACTTCCATGCAGCTTAGTAAGATCAGTGATATCACTTCCCATGAGTAACAAAGTGATTTGCTCTAACAGCAAATACAAAACTTCATGTTTTCCATGTCTCCTGGCTCACCCTCTGCTCTACTCTTGAGTATTATTTCCAAAAACTTCCCCCAGAAGGAAAATGTATTTTTCAATACCTATGTACGTAGCCCATGTGGTGGATGTAGTCAAGTGCTTTCAAGACACCTTGGAGAATGTAAGCAATGGCCAGTTCAGTCATCCCATCCGTAAAATGGGTACAGATTAAATCTTTTGCAGAACCTAGAAAGAAACGAAACATCACCTGAAGCCCCAAGGACACTCCAGCTCTTCAACTTCATTTCAGAAATCTGAGGGTCAGAAAAAGGTTCCCCCTCTCCACTCACCATAGGCCATGAAAGAAGTCACTACCCACAGCTCATTGTCAGCTATGAAAGTTGCTTTGTATGGCACGATGTTAGGGTGGTTGAAGAGCTTGGAAACATGAAGCTCCCCCTAAAATAAAAGATATTTTGATTCAATTTAGTCAATGCAGAAACATGACTGCAGTATCGATAGGCACTGCTCTTGCTGTCTGTCCTCTTCTAAGCTTGCACCATGAGTGCTGTTACCTGCAAGAATGTGACCATTTCATTTGTGCAGGCCTCCAAGTTCACTCTTCTGACTGTGACATACTCTCCTGTGGGTTTATACCTGGCCAGGTTCACAATCATCAAGTCCTCAAAGCCTCTGCCTGAAAGAGAAAACATTCAGTAATGCTTCTGAAAGCACTGAGAGGAACTCCTCCAGCCCCTGACCCTTCACTGAAACTACTTTTGGCCTTGTAAAAAAAGAATAATTGTTCCATCAGCTATCATCTTCCTTGGCATGTAAGCCACTGAGAGGAATCCTCCTAGCCAGAATTATCCTGTCCTCAAATTCAAGAGTGACAGGAGAGACAGAAACAGGGATTAGGAGCACTGAGGACAGGTTTCAGGCTGCTTCTGCTGACTGTACAGCACCCCCAGCATCACTGACCCACCCACATGCCCCTCTCAGGTGAAAACCTTTAGGATTGGCACCTCATTTTTGATTCAAATGATTTTAAAATCAAAGATGCAGACATCCAATATGAAAAATAAGCAATCAATCAAGAAAAGGAAAACAAACCTGCAGAAATTTTCCTCATAAAGCAGACTCATGGAATTATCTCTGACTCAAATTACCTATGATAGTGAGAATTACCCTCCAGAATTACCTATGATAGTGAGCAACTCATAGCAGCTGCTGTCTGGCAGGAAATTGCTCATGGTGTCCCTTTTAGGGGAAGAAGCTATCGACTCGGAGCTCGCCTCATTTGTCTGAGGAAAAAAAACAAAAAATGAAGCCAGGTCAAAGGAAAGAAAGATAACCTGCTGCAAAAATCATCTGCACCTCATATTATCACACACTTCAAAATAATAGGAATACAGAAGAGGATTTAATTGCTGTCAAAATAATTTTAAATGGTCATTTATCAACTGAAATTGAGGAGATGCCTCATTTCAGAAGATCCAGACATCTGTGTTACGAAACACGTAACAGGTAGATTGTTGATCCCTGTAAGTGAGAATTTATTCAGGAATATTTGGATAAAGCCAATTATTATTCCTCAGGACAGCCTAAAGTCTGCTTTACAGCAGCTGCCTTTCTTTTACAATTCCAAAGTTCTGTGCCACCATCCTGTTGCCTGAGTCAGAGCCAAGGGAAGCTGTTCATTGCCCACTCTGAACAGTGAGGGTTCCTGCAGGGGCTGCAGCTCCAGGTTTTTTACTGCTCACCTGGGGTAAGCCCAGCCCAGCTGAAGCTGCTTAGCTGAATGGTACAAGTGATGAAGAAGAAAATCAGACACACATGAAAAGAGAAGCTCCAAATGAAAGCAAAAACTGCAAAGCAAAAGTGCTTCTATTAAAAACAAAAAACAAAAAAAAAGGGGGGGAAAAAGCACCCCCACACCACACAGGGAAGCAGCATTCCCAAGCCTGTCAGCTTTCCCTCACTCCATCTGACATAAAGCTTTCTGCCTGATTTGCACACAAGGAAATCTTCCCCAGCAGGATTCTGCAGATGATCAACGTTCTAGCAAGTTCTTTTATACCTTCCAACTCCTTCAAATGTCCAAAGTCCCAAGGAGAGCGTTCCTAATGGGGATTAAAATTTATTTGGTAGCTAAAACTGTCTTTAGTTATCTCAAATTTCCAGCACATTAACTCCTCCTGGCATTTGGAACACCAGCTGGATTTTTCCAGCTCATTCTTCCTCAAATGCCCTTTATCAGACCTTTCTCATGGTACACGAAGCAGAAAAGGTTTGTGCCTTTTCCTACCACGACAGCAAACTCCATTTTTCATTTCCATCACTGAAAGATGGAAACAACAGAGTGACAGCTGAAAAACAAGGATCTTCCTGCTCTCCCCTCAGCCCAGGGTAAATGAAGTGCAAAGAGCACACACAGACAGGAGTTTGCTGTAAATTACCCCGTGGTGTCCAAGTGTACTTTGGGAATAAATTGGAGCCACAGTTCCCAACTTTTCAACTGGCTTTGAACAGCACACTGCCTACCTTTAAAATAGGTATTTTCCATCAAGGGAAAAAGCAAACATTAAGATTTGAGGTGCTTTGGTATCATTTGAGCTCAAACAACTCAGCATTTCAGCATAGCTAAAACCCCTGGAAGCAGCATTCCCAGCTCCTTTCTTTTAGTGACCACCACAGTGCTGTTGCTTGGCTCAGAACAGGCAGCAACTTTCCACTCAGGATTTCAAACTTCAGCTAAAGAGGCCTGTCCATTCTGATCTCAGCTGCATCATTCATTCCTTCTTTCAGCAATTTCACAGTCCTGTCAGCAGCAAAATTGCTAGGAGAGACACACAGGCAGATAGAAACCTCTGAAGCAGAAAGGCACCACACCAAGGAGATGGAAGCAGGAGGTTTGGAAGCAAATCATGGAGCAGTGACAGCTGGTGAGACACTGAGCAACATGTAAGTGGTTTGTTTTATTAAAAGTCCACCCCAAGGAGAGCACAAGCCAACAAAACAGATGCAAAGAATTAAATAAATTTAATCTTATTAATGGTGAAGGCTGTGCAGTAATGGAGAAATTATTGTGAGTTCCCTATTGAAAAGTCTTCCAGTATGAGGTCTCACCTCTCCTCATGTGAACAATAAGAGAGTTAATGCAAAAGGAGCTCAACCAGAAATTTATCACCATCATCATACAACAGTTTAAAAAAAAAGTTAAACTGAAATGTCATTTATGAGATACTGCAAAAAAGCTCCTCAGTGGTTTCACACAGGATAATTTTTGGTGTATGGTCAAAAGCAGCTGCAAAATGAAGTCCCACGTGACTGGGTTTATGGCATGACATTCATTTAGAGCTGGCTTTTGGCTTGGGAGTCCAGTTTAATTGGAGATAGATTTAAAGGGAATTCATCTTTGAAAGGCAAGTACTGGTATAAATGCCACAACACAATCAGTTATGTGATGTTTGCAAGGATCTGCATTTGCCAAATGACATTTATCTGAGTTAGAAAGAGGGAATATCAGTTTTGTTCTGCTGTCTTCCCCTCCACCTCCTCACTCCCTCCCTCACTTCAGCATAAACAACAAAAATTTTCCTCCCACCCCCTCCCCAAATTATGTACCTTTCTCTACAGCCCTGGTGAAAAAAACCCCAGGCTTTTATTTAGACATAAAAAGATCAAAATGAGAATCAGCAGAAGTGTCTAAACCCCAAGAAAACCCTTCCAAAAAACCCAAAACAGATGCTAATCTCAATTTGCTTCCAGCCAAGCATGTCTAACACTCAGCAATTATAAAAAAGGTGTGAATTTACTCAATTTTAGACAAAACATTCCACAGACATCTCCTATTTTGAGCTTTGTTCGTGCCAGTAAATTACAGACACTGGCACACAAATCAATTAAAAGCAACTTGAACTGACACAGTTATGACCAAATCACACTTAATTCATGTTTGTAATTAGCTTAAACTAATTAATTAAATAAATTAAACTTAAACCTGTGGTGTGGGGAGGTGGGGAATCATTTAGATTCAGACACTGTGTTATAAATTGTGATATTTCATGTGTTACATGACAGTGAGCAATCAGGGCCTGCAGAACAAAAAGTTCTACAAAACTAAACTCTTCCTTCTTTCTCTGAAGGATCAGAACTAAATCACCTCAAGATGTGACCCTTGAGGGGCTGGGGGGGGGAGGAGAATAACAAATAAATAGAAATCCAAGAGATTCAGTTTCAATTTTTGAGGTATCACACAGAGTTTGAAAACCACACACCAAAATCTCCACTCCAGGGTGAAACCTGTTTCCACACTTGTAGAGCTAAATACAGAGATGAGATATATAACTAAGATCAAAAGGAAAAAAAAAAATAAAAATATCAAACTTCCACAAGGAATAATCTCCATGCAATGAACCACAGCACCACAGCCTGCACGAGTCACTTACTTTTCTCCGAGAGTCACCCGGAGGCTGCTCTGGAGTAAAGAAATTAATTGTTCACCACGTTGTGTTCAACAGATACCCATTAAAATATAGCTGGAGAACTAAGTAAAGAACCCTAGATGACCCTTTTTGATATCACACGTACATGATTGTTTTGGTTTATATAAAGAGATTGATTTTTGCACATAAAATTGCAGCACTAGTCACGTTGCAGTACATGGACAGGATCAAAAGAGATCCCCCAGTGCTGCTGTTTGTGCATTTGACATAAATGTAAGGTGATTTTTTTTGGGTTTTTTTACTGTAACTCTAAATATTAACCTTCTGTCATGTCCCTGCTTATTGCAGGGGGGTTGGATTTGGTGATCTTTAAAGGTCCCTTCCAACCCAAACAATTCTATAATTATAAACACATTCAAATATGACTCTCAAACACAGAAGAAACTATTTAATATTACTGACAGTAATAAAAACTCCTTTATTCCACCTGGAAGCTCAAGATACAGACATATTTCCTATGCTCTGTTTGTTTTGCATGTCATTGATCAGGAATTCTGCAGCCTAGTGGGAAACTTTGTTGTGCAGGAGCAGAGCAGAAACCCAGCAGCTCCTGCTCCTGGGGAGCCACCAGCAATTTCAAATCCATTTTTCCTCAGAAAATTGTAATAAACCTTCCCAAACACCAAATCCACCTTTTGCATATGAAAAAAACTCACGTGGTTATGCTAAGCAATACAGAATTAATTTAATACTTTTATAAAAATGGAAATGGTTTCCAAGTAACTTGCTAGATTTTGGATATCTTGGACACTTACACATCAAATTTCTGGGCTTAGCCAGCTTGAATACCTGGGTTTACAATGAAATTAAATCATCTCTTTTAGTGATAAAATACATCTTTACTCCCAAATTACCAAGCTTTACAGCTAAAAGAAAACATTTCTAGCAATGTCATTTAACAAGAGGAAAACTCACCTCCGAACAGCTCGAACTCTCTTAACCCCTCAACAATGAATTTCTCAGACACCCACCGCTGAAAGAAATAAAAAAATCTCCACACAATCAGTTATTCCATCTAAAGGAAAGCTTCTCTTCCCCTTCCCCACAGGAAAAAAAAAAAAACAAAACCAAACTTCGATGATTCTACTGTGGTCTGAAATGGATTTGGTGCATCACATCCTTCCTTTGGACACAAAATTCCCTTTTTGTGCCAGTGATGTGCACCCAGCAGCCACACAGGTGCTGCTGTTATTCCCAATCAGCATGCACTTGCAATCAAGTTAATATCATTTTAATCATTCCAACAAGTTTTTTTTTACTACGTGCACAGACAGCAAAAATAATCAGCATGCCACGAGCCCCCTGATACAGCAAAAATAACAGTTGGGTTTTTAGGTGTAATGGATTTTTTTTTAAAAAATGCTTTCACTATTTACAAAGAGGTGGTTATCGCTGAGAATTCCAATATTTTGGTTATATATGCATTGAAGGAATACAATATTAGAATGTAAACATCCTAAAGCTGTTGTTCTCCTCCAGAATTTTTGTTTGAAATTCACAGCAAGCATTAGGTCGTGCAGAGGAGCGTTTCTACCACGAATACTGCAGTTCAAACAATACCCACAGGATACAACAGAATAGGAGATTTTAAACTGGCAGAGCATTGAGCACAGAGTTAAATCATCAATCACAAACACTCCCAAGGCAGAACTTGCTACTTAACAAAATAATTTAATAAAACAGCTGATGCTCAGTGCAGGGGGAGCCGGTCCTGGAAAGCACCAACGAGTTTTTAGGAGATAAGGACTCAAAACTTGTATGTAAATACCACTTAACAGCATTAAAAGCGGTTCTGCTGTTGATTTCCTCATTTAGAAAAGCAGACTCAAACAAAGCTGCTGTGTTTAGCTTTACAAGCACAGTGAAGGAAAAAAAAAAAAACCCATAAATTGTGACAGAGGTGAGGAGGCGATTTCTTAAAAAAATCTGAAAATAACCAGGATTATGGCCCTTTATCTTCACTGCAAAGCCCATTCCAGCCCCTCTGCACCGCACCCTAAGGAGATATCCGTGGATATGGTAGCAATAAAGGCTTTAATGCAGGATTTTTAACCAGTTTCACACCGCCCCGTGTAACCAGCTCTATAATCATTTTTTTCGGTGCCTTTACGGTGCTCTCCAGGTCCGGCCCCTCTGCACAAGATTCGTTGTACCGAGACACGATGGAAGCTGGAAAGTCTTCAACACTCACCCTAATGCGCTCGGGTTTACTTACAAGGAAAGCCATGGATCCGGCGCTGTGGGCCAGGCGCAGCAGAAAGGGCGGAACACCTGCGGGCACACACAGAGCGGTCACCCCGTCAGCGAGCCCCGGTAAACCCGGTAAGCACCGCTCGGGACCGCCACAAAGCACCGACACCCCCCAGGACAGCGGGAACTGCGGGAAGAACTGTCCGGAGCCCAGCTAAAGCAGCGATACCCCCCTCCCCGAACACCCTCGGGGCCCTCCCGCGATGCCGTGCCGTGCCGAGCAGAGCCCGGTGCGGTCCGGCCCCGCTCCGTCCCACCGGGCCCCTCACGGACCCCTCAGGCTGCGGCCGCCGGTCACCGGCGGAAGGCGCTGTGCGTGATGACGTCACGCGCCGATTCATGTCACCGAGGGCGGGGCGGGAGGCGCCGCCATTTTGGGTGCCTCTGAGGGGAGCGGCGCTGCGGGTCGGGGCAGGGGCTGCAAAGAGGCACAGGGGAAAAAAAACTGAGGGTGGTAGTTGAACGTGAGCCCAGGTGGGCGGCAAAGTTAATGGCACCTGAGCGGGGCAGGGTTTGTGCCCCTGTGCCGGGCACTGGTGAGGCCACATCTCAAGTGCTGTGTCCAGTTCTGGTCCCCGCACTTTAAAAGATACTGAGGGGCTGCAGCGAGTCTGGGGAAGGGGCTGGAGCCCCAGGAGGGGCTGAGGGAGCTGGGAAGGGGCTCAGCCTGGGGAAAAGGAGGCTCAAGGGGGCCCTTGTGGCTCTGCACAACTCCCTGCCAGGAGGGTCGGGCTGTGCTCCCAGGGAACAGGGACAGGAGCAGAGGGAACGGCCTGGAACTGTGCTGGGGAGGTTCAGGTTGGACATCACCAGGAATTTCTTCACAGAAAGGGTTCTTAAACATTAAAAAGGGCTTTCCTAGGAGCTGGTGGAGTCCCCATTCCTGGAGGTGTCCAAGGATGTGGCACTGAGTGCTCTGGGCTGGGTGACAAGATGGGGATCAGACATGGGTTGGAC
>JAGMWU010000055.1:70452-84161 GCA_018697195.1 Certhia americana
TCTCCAAACAAATGGATCCTGATTCTGTGGATCCCTCAGAGAGTGGCCAAGGCTGTGCCCCAACAGGACCCTGCTGTGCCCAGCAGTGAGGAAAGCACAAGGCAGCAGCAGCTCCTCCTGGTATTTACACCAAAACTCACCCAGGGAACGAGAGGTTTTAGGATCTAACTGAATGAAAGAACGCTGAGACGAGCCAAGTAAAGCAGGAGTGTTTCAATTATATTTTACTCTTCATTAGATTGTTCATTTGAATGTTCGTATTACAAAATTAGCTGCCATGACCCACGACTGGATGGGACTTCAGGAAAGCTGTCCACTTAAAAGAGCACAAACTAGAATTTCCTTTCAAAGAACTCTGTGAAACAATAACATATTAATCTTTAAAGCTAAATAGTGCTAAAATTTCACATAATCTACATTAGTTTTGGTTTTAAATAATTTTACCAACCGTTATAAAATTAATTTATTTGCATGTATCAGGTTACAGACATTTGCATTTCAATCAGGGTGAAGTATCCCATGCTGGAACAAGGAGTTTAAGCAAATTGCTGTTTCAACAGCAGCTAATTCTTATTGCCTCAGAACCATGTTTCCACAAAGTATTGAACAAGAAAATGCAGGACATTGTTTCCCCACAAAACTGTTAAAAAGTCTGTTACAAGCAACAATAAAATGCCCTCTGGACAGGAAGCATTTATAAAATGCAGAGCTCTCCCAGCGAAGTGCTTGCACAGGGCATTCACTTCATTCTTCTCATTTAGATTCAAAACCCTGAAGTGATCACTGACCAGATGAAGAGGACAAAAATATCCTCTGAAACGTTTTCACTGGCTTGGGGAAGATTGGGAATTGCAGGTACTCCATTAGATGTGGCTCCTGGCTGAAGTGAACTGGGCAGCAGCTGCTGAGATCCGGGAGAGAAAGGGGTTGAGGCAAACTTGAACAGTTAAAAATGTTGAAGGAAAGCTGGTTGAATTGCTAACTCACCATGCACTCACTCCTGAAGGAACACTGTGCTGACATCACAGATTCAAATTGTGTTAGCTTTGCAGCATCCAAATAAACAAGTAGGAAACTGTC
Source organism: Certhia americana (assembly GCA_018697195.1). Lineage (NCBI taxonomy): Eukaryota > Metazoa > Chordata > Aves > Passeriformes > Certhiidae > Certhia > Certhia americana. The sequence continues at coordinate 71,533 of JAGMWU010000055.1, forward strand.
CATGTTTTCCATTCCCTTGGTTCTAACCATTTCTATGTTTTAAACATAAATCAATCGTGCTCACAGGTGACCTAATACTGCTTCAGGTCTTTGTTTGTAGAAAAAAAAAAGAAAAGAAGATAAAAAAATCTTCTACTTCTATTAGAACTTCTATTCTACTGGGCTTAAATCCCTGAAGAATCCATACTGTGTATGGAAGGCTCTAAGTATTGTGCCTTGATGCAAATAAATGCACAGTAAATGTTTATTGTGCAGTTTTCCTCCCCCTAAGTTTTTCCCCTTTCCCTCACAATAACTAAAACCAAAGTATGAATATGTTACCAGCACACATGGACAGGTTTACAATCTTCTGTTTTTAAAGAACAAATGACAAAAAGCATTCAAGAATATTGCAATTTTTTTTTTTTTTAAACAGACAAGTAGCAAAACTTTGTACCACCTGGAACAGAACTGCCGAGACAAAGCTCTCCACACATTTTGCTGTAATACTTAAATAAGTAACACCAATGCAAGAACTTTTCTCTTAATGATTACTAGTGTTCAAGGAATCAGAGGATTATGGAGTCATGTATGTCTTTGTACCCTGTGAATTACAATTCCACAGGTGGCACCGAGACACTTCTCTCAACAGTCACATGGCTTTCACCTTGATTTGCTTCATCTTCATCTGCTTCTTCTCCAGCTTCTTCTGCTCACGCCGCAGAGCAGCTTCCTGCAGGCAAGGACAGGGATGTGAATAAACACAGGCCATCTCTTCAAGGAACGAGCAGAGCATTTCAGAACCAAACAAACCCCTCCAGCACTGCATTCACATCTCACTGGGAGCCTTCGAGTGTTTCAGAAAGGAGCAGCAAATACCCTGACAGTTCTATTTGCCCTCCAGCAAATAGAAATCCAAGTTGTCACTGCTACTCCACCTCCAGGGAGCTCTCCTGGGAGGGATCTGCCAGCAGCCTGCACTAATGTGAACATCCCCCTCACCTCCAGCCGCCGCTGTTTCTCAGGATCCTCCTCGTTCATGATTCGTTCCTTCTCCGCCCTCTTCTTCTCCTCCCGCCGGGATTGGGCAGCCTCCTGTCTCTGCACGTGAGTCAGCTTCAGGAAGTTCTCTTCCACCCGAGCCCTGTTCTTATCAGCTTTTTGTTTACCCTTTGCACAGAGAAAAGCAAACGCTGTTTGTACTGATTTCCCCACGAGCGGGATCTCTACCAGTCAGACAGAAACAGAAGGAGCCAGAGGTCACAGTTCCAATTCCCTGTGATGTTCAGGAGACAGAAAAGCAGACACTACTCACCTCTCTGTTCAGCCGGAACTTCTTTGCTTTGTCAATGGAGTAGATAACCATGCTCATCAGAGGCAGCAAGGACTCCATGTCCTTTGGGGAAGTGTTGCCTGAACCAGGCACTGAAATAAAGAGTTCCTTGTTCATTCACACACACTGGCAGTACTTGTCTGCTTGCTGTGATGCTCTTCCCTTATGGCTCACACTGTTCATGAAATAAAGATGCTCTTATCCTGCTCTTTAAGAAGCTTCATTTGGAGCTACGGGTTTGAATTTTGAAGAGATTTGAAGATCTATTTATTCTTTTCTAGAATTCTCCCAACAGGCTACTTTTATTTCAAACCAGGGTAAACTAACTGAGCCTGTGCAAGATTAAACTGCAAGGCTTGTGGTTTAAAAACAAGCCACCCCAAGAGAGAGGAGTGTGAGCAAGACTGAGTTATCATGACACTATGCTGCTCAGTCCCCAGTGTATTGCTGCCTTCTGTTTATCAATCAATGATCCTGCCACACGCACTGAAATCTCTCATCACACATTATCTTCCAAAAGTGACAGATCCTGAGCATGTGACTTACACAAAAAAAGCCCAACACTCCCCCAGACACACACAGACAAGGGATCCCTTACCATTAAATGTAAACAAAAGTGTCTTTTTAGTTTCGGGTAGTTTTGTAAGCTGGCCTTCCCTGGAGGAAAGAAACAAGTGTTTGTAAGGAGTGAAGAAAAATACAAAGTAACTAACATTGGTCTGAAAAACCATCAAGAACCAAAAGATACTTGGAAGGTACTTCAGTAAAATAAACATTAAAAGACTGCCTGTAACTGAAAGTTAAGTTTCCAACTAATCACATTCCTGAAGTGTTTTATCCAAAAGCTGCAAAGAAGAGGTGTGAGTGTGAAAACATACAGCACCTGCCCCTCTGCCTGTCAGGAGGACATGTGAGCACTAGGAAGGCCTGTATATTTTGAATTATATTCAGCTTCACACACCCCCTTGTTGTTTATACCACTAAAGATCTCTAAATATTTTAGGATAATAAAATATTTCCTCAAGAGTTTAAGTATTCACTGCCCCAAATCCCACAGCATTCTAATGTGAAAATCTCAGGCCTACATTTCACAGATCCTCCACAATTTTAGTACAAAGTATACACATAAGCTGTTTTATAAATTAAATCAAAACATGTTCCTTTATGTTCATTTCTTTACACGCCTCTGAGCATAATCCACCCTTTGAAAAACCTACGTGGTAATTCAGGTAAGACACATCAGCCACCACTTGGCAATTCTGAATGCACCTGTGGACTAGGAAGCTCAGGGAAACAGCAGAGCTGCTGAGGCCCAGCTGAGAAATGAGCCTGAACAGAGCCCAGCCTTTATACGTACTCTTGCATAAGTTTTGGACCGGAGAACTGGTCCGAGAATTGGACGGAATCGATCTTGTCAGCGTAGTGTGTGAGGAAATGGATCATCTGGAAGAGAAATGGAGCGTTAGTTTTTCCCAACACCAATCCAGCTGCAGCCTGCCCATTCCACAGGGGTTTGCCACGTTCCCTGCCCACAGCAGGGGGCTGGAAATGGATGATATTTAAGGTCCTTTCCAACCAAAACCATTCTATGGTTCTGTGTATCACTCAGGACATCGCTGTGCCCAGCTTGCCACTGATAAAAATATGAACTTTCCCCTTTAACTTGTCCTTTTATCTCTTTTAGAACATACAAGTTGTAAATGCCAGCATTACCAAGGAGTATTTGCATTAATTCATTCAAGTTTACCTTAGCATCCATCATTCCCTCCGTGACCTCTCCCATCTCTGACAAGATAGCCAGTGAATCTGGAAGCCCATATTTTGCACCAGACTTCGGTTTATCACTGCAGAACTCACTCTGTTTCAAAGAAAACAATGCAAAAGAAAAATAAACACAAGCCTGTAAGTATTTGATCAGACTGAACTGTTTTGAAAGACAGTGGAACCTCTAAAAGTACCTGAAAAGAAACAAAAAAAAATACACTTATTCACTCATCCTGGCTGGGGACATTTCAAAGAAAGTAAAGCACACAGCATCAACACTCTTTAAGTATTTTCCTTCAGAAATCAGCACTTTCAGGAAGAAGATAAATCAATTCTAATAAATACATACTGGAGTGTTCAAAGGGGATTAAGGCATTTTTGCTTACATTGTTTGATAACAGAACAAAAACTGGCATCCTACCAGCCACACTTCAGGCTGTTACTTGAGAGAAAAGATTTGCAAAGCATTGCTTGTTATCACTGGATTCTTTGCAAGCTCTGCAATTCTTTTTACGGCTTGAACATATGGAAAGTTTTAACTTCAGATCATGTAAAAACAGATGACTTAACCCGAAATTTTCCACATCACGTATCGCTACTTAAGTTTACTTTTCAATTCTTGAAAATGTCTTCTGTGCAAATTAAATGAGGTGAAGTGACACTCGTGACAAAATTCTGCAGCCTCTCTTCAACCAACTATACCCCAAAAGAAAGGTGTAAGCTGCTTTCCACTGCCTCTTTCCCTGCAGCTCTGACAAGGGGAGCACTTCTGATGTTTGATTCCATTAAACTTTGATCTGTATTACATGGTACCTCACAAATTCCAACAGGTCAGTCCCAGGATTTCAGCTGCTCCCAAGAAAACAATGAATATGCAGATTAGATTCTTATATGCTATTATTTATCAATGTGCTTGTACGTACCAGGTCCTGCATCTCTTTCTGAAGTCTCACCAGTGCTTTTCTGGTTCCAACAGCAAACACATACGTGTCCATATCCTCATCATTCATTGTCACTTTTATTTGCTGTGAAACAGAATGTTATTAGATTTCACTAATAGATTTTTAGACAAACTGATTTTTAGACAAACAGATTTCACTGTTTGTCTGATACCTTGATTCCTAAGAACAAGGACTAAACAAGGACTGACAGTTAAGAAAAAGGCAGTTAATTTAAAGGTTTTCAGTGTGTCTTAAAGTAGGGAAGTTATTAAATTAGACTGTTATTTAATTAGAAGTTATTTAATTAGATTGAGCACACCATTCAGTATTGAGCTGTAATGACAGCGACTACAACAGCAAGAGTTGTAAAAATAATTTGCAATTAAATATTTTGATATAAGTAAATATAATTATAAATGCATGGGAAGAATATTCACAGTGCACGCAGTCACTGTTCTTCCAAATGTAACCTCTCTTGGAACTTAAGAGCAAGTGAGAAGGCAAAAAGTAACATTAAGAATATAATATCCAGATCAACAAATGGGTTTTTGGAACAAAATTCCTGTTCAGGCAGACTGACCAGACAGATGAACAATCACTAAGTATTTCAGATTGTAAAACGACTTTTTATCAAGATGATGTCTTGATAAATGCTCACAAAAACCCTGGAACATGCACAGATAGAGCAACTTCCAGTCATCAGCAGTTTGCATTTCACAGGTAGGAAAGAAACACAATTCTTTGAGGTCGTTTCAACAGTGACTGAACTGGAAGATATGGAATACTCCAGAAATCACCTGGAACAATCAAAAGCAGCAGAGCAGAACCGAAGGAATGGGACAGTTTTATCAGAGCTACTCTGAAGGGCTGGGTACGCACCACTTGGTCTGACGCCGGCCTCATCATGCGTGCCAGGACATTCAGCAGGTCCTGCCTCTTGAGAAACTAAAAACACAAGGTGATAAACACAGGAAACAGCTGAACAGACAACAGTGAACAATTCCTTCCTAATATCCAACCTGAGTTTTCCCTGTGTGAGCCATACAGCTCAGAAGCAGGTTCACTTTCTGCATTGGAGGAGTTTCTCAGGGCTTTGTTCCCTCACGTCAGAAGGTGAATTTTGGGACTGTTCCATCCCAGGTGCAGGGATTCATACCTGTCTTTGCTATTCTTGGAATTCCTGCTGGTCCATTTATCCCTCTAAGTGGGCTCTTGAGCCTACTGTTCACACTACACCTCTGGTTCCTATACTCTTCCTGTAAGCACCTGCTCTTTGGTGCCAAATTTAAGGGGCAGAATACAGGACTGTACAGACCTTCAGATGACCACTTTTCCCTCATGTGTGTGTACTCAAAACTCTGTATCTGAATGTGAGCACAAATAACAAGCTGGGATTTCATGTTGCTCACACAGGTATGGAAAAGCCTCTGACAAGTGGTGCCACATAAACAGCACCACCACAAACTGCCTCATTCTTACCTTTAACTGGATGAGCATTCCTTCACAGCACACCCTTCCAGAGCACCACAAGTTATATATGTGTTCATTTTCTTGATTTAGTTTCCCAGTGCTTGTAGCTTCTTTGTTAGTGCCATCATCCCCTGAGGAAAACCAGCAGTGAAAGAGAACTTCAATCCAAACTCCCAAATTGAGACACCACAGCTCAGCAGAAGGCTTACAGCTCACGATCCCAAGTACAGAGAAGGATTTTCTACAGCCTAAATGCCAGTCTAAACCCAGCTTTATTCAAATATTCTAACTGGATCCTTGTCATTATGGGACTCACCAACAAGAGCAAAGTTACTTTCTAGCAGCTCCCTGTGGGTGTTGAACCAAGCATGAGCCAGGCGGTTGTTTTTGTTCTTCCCAATGATGTAATTCATGATGTAAGCCAGGAGACCTGTCACCATCAGGATCTCCATGTAATAACTCTCCCAGCTGTTTTGAAGATGAGCAGGGACCTGTGTCAGGGAACAGAAAGTGTGATTTATATATTGAACAAGCAGATTTTATCCACAGAAAAATTTGGGAAACACTGAGGAGTGGAGAAGTTTCATCCCCAACACAGCAATAAACCCCACAAAGGCAACAGGAGAGAGCTAAGCCTGCATCATGCACTTGGCTTACTGGGGCACAGTAATCATACAGGAAACAACTGATAACAGCATTCCCAAAATACCTGATTAATACAAGTGAAGTACTCACTTCCAAGTGAGCCTGGGCCAGCACACATCCCTCAGAGCAAACAGCCCAGCACTTCAATTCACTGAGCATTTTGAGTTTGAAACCCTGCCCATCACAGCATTGCCTGATCATCATGGAACTTCTCTGCAAATCCAAACACCCAATGCCCAGGATCATTCTCAGGATGCCAGAAAATGCCCCAGACTCCACGGGACAGCAGGGAAATCTTCCTGACATTGCCACCTCAGAGGCTAATTAGACATTCTGCTATCACTGTACCAACCTTGAGCCATAAAAGTACCCAAAGTTTAATTTTCACTGCCAAGGTCAGCTATAATACCTAAAAAGAGAGCCCAGGGGTAATAAAAATGCAGACCTCGAGCACAGATCATTCCATCAAAGGCTATTTTGGGAGGCAAAAAGGTGATGTAGGGTGGGCAGAGAGATTGGCTTCAAAAACCAACAGATTTGACAAGTTCTAATCTGACACTTAAGCCACAGAAAAGCCAAAAACACACTCTGTTCCCTGTTTAGTACCCCAGGGACATTCCTGGCATGCTGTCTTAAGAAAATAAGTGATGAAACTCCAAATAGAAACTGGATCCACAGTTATACCTACGTTAACTATTGTTATGGGGTCTTTATTTTTGCTATGAGATGCATCTGGTTTCTCTTCATACCCTTCAAACTCCTCATCATCGTACGGTTCACTCTCGGTGTCACCTTCCTAAAGGATGAAATCACACACAGCATGAAAATCCAAAGCCCAGCAAGTAAAATCCCAAAAAAGGAAAAAAAAAAGGTGCAGAAACACTATTAGGAAACATATTGAGGAAGGTGGTAAGGCTTTACCTGTGTGTCTGTGTCATCAAAGTCTTCCTGATTTTCATCCTGACCTTCAAGCTCTACAGTGGCTTCTTCTTCATCATCTTCTGTAGTGATGATCCTCTGAGGAGACTCTGTGACTGTATCTTCACTCACATCTTCAAATTCAGCAAAGTCATTATCATCATATTCCATAATGTCATCTCCATCTTCAAATTCATCGTACTTTGCCAAAGAAAAGCTCCATGGGATGAACAGGACAGCAATAAAAATATAGAAATTCTTCATTTTCACTGGAAAATAAAATGAAACCAATCATTGCAAAAAGACCTCGTCAGTTCTGTTACATTACACCCCCAACACACAATGCAGAATTTCAAAACTCTATGAGTCAGACCAGAGAGAGAAATAAACCCCTGCCTGATCTTGCCATCTTCTCTAGAAAAGAAAAGGATTTCTGGTACAAGAACAAAGGAACTCTGAAGGAGAGGTTCTGGACTCTTGTTGCTTGTGGCAGCAGCAGCAAATTCTCATCTGGCCACACTGTTCAAATGAGCTGAGATGGAAAGCAGGGATGTTCTGCTACAAAACTGCCTCTCCAATTGCATCTCCCAGCCAGCTCACTTCCAAGACCACATTCTGTGTTCTACAGTTGTTATTAATTAGCAATTAGGCACAGTCGGAGCACTGAATGTGAAACAGCAGCAGTAAATCTTAAAATGCACTTTAATAATTTAAACAGCAATGTTCTGATAGCCTCTGCAAGTCCAAAAGTGCTTTGTCTGTGATTTTCTAGGACTAAGTCCCTCAGTGTCCCATCATGATTTCTGCATAGAGACAAAGATCTCTTGCTGGAAGTTGTGATTTCTGCATAGAGACAAAGATCTCTTGCTGGAAGTTGTGCCAAAGAAAGAAAAAAAGGAAGAGGAGAGAGGCCAGTGCAATCACTGGGCCCTCACGAGCCCAGAGCTCTCCCCTCATCAGCCACAACCCTGCAGAGTCTGTTCCTGTCTCTTCTGCCTGAGTTCAAAACAATCCCAACCTCCTCTCCAGATTGGGGCACCTACTCCAAGGTCCAAAAAAGGCAGTAACAACCCCCCCAGCTGCACTTCAGCCCCAGGCACAGAGGATCAGCTGCATCAGGCTCTGCTGTCAGGCTCATTTTACTCCCTCCCGCAACCAGATCCGAGTGGGAATCTGAATGTTAATCAGAGCGTTCTCTCACCAACTTAGAATAGAAATGGTTTGTTTCTAAATTTGACCAGCATTCCTCTGAGTGCCTCACGCAGGGAACCCACTGGGATGATTAAAATAAACACCTTTGTTAAACACTCCTCACTCCAGCAAAAACCTGCACAGAACGTGGTCACAGAACCTTATCAGGATGGAAAAATCAACAAGGCCAAGCCCAGGAATTTGGAACGTTGTGTGGGAACCTGACAATTTTATGTGAATTTAAGGAAAAAAAAAAAAAAAATCCCCGAATTACTATTTTAACAGGACAGAATTTGCACTCTGTTAAAAACAACAGGACAAAAGAGCCGCCTGCTCGACCAAACTCTAACATTTCACAGTAAGAACTCCAAGACTATTTGAGCACATCCACCTTCAGAAGACCTGACAACTCCAAACAGCTTCATGCAAAATAAACTTCTGCAGCCAATTCAGAGGATACAGCTGAACCAGAGGTGGGTGAGAGCTGCAGCACCCCCTGAGGTCAGCAATCTGTCAGAACGGGTTCCAAACACAAATTCCAGGGAGCAGAATATCCTCCACGACCCGCACGGCACCAACATTCCCTTGGAAGAGGAATCGATTTATCCTCCCATCTCCACCCCACCGGCAAGAGAAACTCCTTTTCCCACAGAGCCCAAGAGCGCTGCTGCTGCTGCTCCCGGTGCAGAACCTTCCCCAGCGCGGGGTTTGCTCGGTAAATCTCGCCTTTAGAGCCGAGCTCGGTGGCGGATTTTGGAGAAGCGCTGGCGCCCGGCAGCTCGGGCTCTCCCCGTGATTGCCGCCCCAAGCGGGGACACCACCGTGCCTCTTCGTTCTGCCGCCGCTCCAGCTCCTTCCCGAGCCACGAGTCACGGTTATGGAGATAAAACTCAGCGGTGCCCGTAGCCCCGGCCCCGCCGCCAGCTCCTCCCGCCCCGCGGGGCGCAGCACCGGGCACGCCCGGTGCCCCCCGCGCCAGCCCGCCCCTCCCGGGATCCTGCCGGTACCGAGCGCACAGGAGGGAGCGCGTTCCTCCCGGGCAGGAGGGAGCGGGCTGTTCCGTTCGGCGGGGCCGCGTTCCCTGAGTCACGGGCCCGCTCCGCTCCGCTCCGCCGTACCGGGGCGCTGCGCACTGCGGGCCCCGCCGCATGTGCGGGGGTGTGCGGGTACAGAGCGCAGCCCTGCGGCGCGGGAAACACCCGAGAACCAACCCGGAGCCACTCGGGGAGCAGAACGGCCCCGCGGCCGCCGCCGTTCCCCTCTCTCGGTTTCGCTCTCGGTTCTCCCGCTCCCGCCGGTGCCCGGTCTCACCGCCCTCACTGCCGCTGCTTCACCCGCGGGAGCTGCGCATGCGCCGGGAGCCGCGCGTCACGCACGCACAGTGCGTGGCACGTCGGTGCGTGGGCACGTGGTGCGTCGCGTCGGCCCCGTCCCGGGAACGGGGAAGTGGCCGCGGCACGGCTGCGGGGCTGAGGGTTGATGCGGGGTGAGGGACAGCGGGAGCGGGGCTGAGGGTGGTGCGGGGGCTGCGGGTGCGTGCGGGGGCTGAGGGAGGTGGCCGGGGCTGAGGGTGAGTGCGGGGGGCTGAGGGGTGAGGCGGGGGATGAGGGAGCGCAGAGGGGTGAGGGAGCGGCGCGGGGCCCTGAGGGAGCGCAGCGGGGCTGAGGGAGCGGAGCGGGGGTGAGGGGGCGGGAGAGGGGCTAGGGGAAGCGGAGCGGGGAGGACGAGCGGAGCGGGGCGAACGGCGCAGGAGCGGGGCTGGGCCGGCCGAGGATCCTCACCGCCGCTCGGGCGGGGCCTGGAGCGGGAGGGACCCGCGTAGAGCCGGCCTGAGCGGGCGCCGGGGGCAGCCGGGCCTGCCCCGCACAAAGGGCAGTTCTGCAGGCGGGAAGGGCCCCACGCGCAGGCCCGCTGTCAGGGACGGAGCCCGCCCGCTGGTTGTATGTCCATACCCGGCTATGATCTGCCGTGAAGGGGACGGGCGAGGTCCCGGCGGGGCTGGGGGCTCTCGGCCTTCCCTCTTGGAACAGGAGCGGCTGCGGCGCAGCGCGGCCGGGCCAGCATCGGTACGGGCATCCCGGGCCCAGCATCCGGGTACGGATGGTACCGCATCCGGGCACGGGCATAACGGGCACGGCATCCCGGGCGCGGATCCAAGGGTACCGCATCCCGGGGTACGGCATCACGGGCACAGCAATCGGGAACGGCAGCACGGCAAAAAACGGCAGCCACGGGTACGGCATCCCGGGTACGGATCCCGGGCCCCGCATCCGGGCACGGATCCCGGGTACGGAATCCCGGGTACGCATCCCGGCCCCGCAATCCCGGGACCGCATCACGGGCCGGCCCCGCGGGTTCTCCGTAGACCGGCAGCACGGGGTAGCGAAGGCTCGGGAGTTTTTCCGGAGTCTCTGGTCAGCGGGAGCCTCTCCTGTTCGCTCGCTGCCGGCGCAGTGGGCGAGAGGACCGTTGGGTTTTTACTTAGCTGCTGTTCGACAATAAAAAAAAGTGATAATCCGGATTTTTTGAGGAGGAAAAAGGTTGGATGAGTGCAGGGGGAAAGACCCATCAATCCCAATCAACTAGGTTAAAATTTTCAATCAGATTTTAATTAGGTAAGTCTTTCAAGATCCCACGGTGCTTGCACAGCGGAAATGCGTGACACATTCACCCCTCTGTTGAACGTTTTATCCAGTGTCACGGATCGAAGGTGTAAAAGCTAAAGGGTGTGTCAGGACAAAAGGGAACACAGGATTCCATGGGAGCTCGTGCTGGGGAGAGTGAAACAGCAGAGTTCCCCCGACATCGCTGCTGAGAACTGCAGGTTCCCCAAATCTGCTGCTGGAAAACTGCAGAGTTTCCCCAAAATTGCTACTGAGAACTGCAGGTTTCCCCAAAAATCTGCTACTGAGAACTGCGAGTTTCCCCAAAATCTGCTACTGAGAACGCAGCGTTTCCCCAAAATCTGTACTGAGAACTGCAGAGTTTCCCCCAAAATTGCTACGAAGAACGCAGGAGTTTCCCCCAAATTGCTCCTGAAGGAATGCAGAGGTTCTCCAAAATTCTGCTGCTGAGAACTGCAGAGTTTCCCCCAAAATCGCTGCCTGAGAACAGCAGAGTTTATCCAAAATATGGTGCTGGAACATCAGAGTTTCCCCGAAATTGCTACTGAGGAACAGCAGAGTTTCCCCCCAAATCGCTGCTGAGAAACTGCAGGAGTTCCCCCAAAATATGGCGGATGAGAACAGAAGAGTTTCCCCAAAATTGCTGTGAGAACTGCAGAGGTCTCCAAAATCGCAACTGAGCTGTGGTCTCGACTCGACATTTATTGAGCAAGCCCAAGCTGGAAATGTTCAGCACAGGGATGGCTGACTATTTACCTTCAGATACGTTGTTTGGGAAAGTTGTTTTTTTTTTGCCAGTGAGTTCTGAATTCTCATGAAGATCTCAGGTGAGGAGTTGGTTTTAAATTAAAACCTGCAGCCTTTTGGACAGCGTTCTAATGCCTTGGAAGCGTGGGTTTCTGCTCTCTTCTTTCTTGACTACCGGAGGATTGGCTGACCATGCAGATAATTAAAGGAATGAATAATGGAAATTGTAATTTAATATTCAAGTTCAGTCGTCATCTTAGAAAATCAAATCTGGGCTGACACTGTTGACGTGGAGGTTTAAAACATTGCTTAAAAAACGATTTGTGAGAGCATAACATCGGATATGTCTCCCCTCGCGAGATTTTCGGTATGGTGGGATTTTTGGGGCAGAAGGAGTGCTTTTGGCAGCGATGTGCCCTGGCGCACACGCGCGAGCCTGTGCGGCTCTGGGCCGTTTCTGGCTTGCAGGCGAAGTGAGGTCTTGGCCATGTCCCACAGATGGCATGTGGACGTGCACAATATCCCTGAGCTGCCTTTTCCTCGCTGTTGCTCGGCTGTTCCACGTTGCCCTGGGGTTGTTTCTCTTCGATGCACCCGGTCAATTTCCAGCGTTTTTTCCGCCTCCTTGCAGGCCCGGGCGGTCTGGTTGCCCCCCCCCCTTTGTTTTATTCTTATCGTGGCCTGGTGGCTGTGTTCATACTGCTCCCAGCCCGAGCCCTCGTTTTTGAGGAGGCACGCTTACAACTCTTGTCCCCCGAGCCACAAGTCCCTGTGTCGGCCTGACCCAAATCACAGCCCTTACGGTACCTGAAAGGGCCCGCGGCATATTATTTTTTTCTTCCTTTTCACAGGTGAGGGCATATGCCTTGAAAATCCCGGCGGGGTACACAGCGAGGTTTGGGTTGGTGGATGTGCCTCCCCTGGCACGCAGGAGGCGGCCCACGCGTCTCCGCGTCCCCCAGCGCCCGGCAGCGCCGGCTCCTCGGCGCTTTGCGCCTCGGGGCCCTAGCTGCCTTC
>JAGMWU010000055.1:86424-148483 GCA_018697195.1 Certhia americana
TGCCTTACAGGTATGATTTGCTTGACCATGCAGATAATTAAATGACTGAATAATGGAAATTGTAAATATTAATATATCAGTTCAGTCTTCATCTTTAGAAAATCAAATTCTGGGCGGACACTGTTAGGTGGAGAGTTTAAAACATTGCTTAAAAAACAGATTGGAGAGCATATAAATGTGGATATGTATAAAATAGAGAGATTTTCTGTATGGTTGGGATTTTTTGGGAGCAGAAGGAGTTGGCTTTTGGCAGAGATGTGCCTGGGCTCACACAGAGAGAGCCTTGTGCTGCTCTGGGCCCGTTTCTCTGGCTTGCAGGAGTGAGGTATTGGCAATGTCCCACAGATGGGACAATGTGGACGTGCAAAATATTCACTGAGCTGCCTTTTCATCTCTCGTTCTTCCTGATGTTCAAAGTTCTGCCCTTGGGTTTGTTTATCTTAGATTGCAAACAGGTAACATCTTAAACGTGTTTAAGTAATCCTTGAAGGACATGAGCTGTTCTGGAAGACAACCACTTTGTTTTTATTCTTCTGTGGAATTGTGGATGTGTTCATACTGATAAAAGAGCAGAGCCCCATCGTTTTTTGAGGAACAGATTAAACTCTTGTACCCAGAGTTCCACAAGTCCCTGTGTCATGACTGAAGAAAAATCACAGCAATTACCTGTAACTGAAAGGACAGAAAGGCCACTAATTTATTTTTTTCTCATTTTAACAGGTAGAGGGACATCATGAATTGGAATAAAGGCGGCCCTGGTACAAAGAGAGGCTTTGGGTTTGGTGGATTTGCCATAACCCCTGGCAAGAAGGAGGAGCCCAAGCTGTCTCAGCAGTCCCACAGCGCCTTCGGCAGCGCCGGCTCCTCGGCAGCCTTTGCGAAATCGGGGCCTCCTCAGCTGCCTTCCTTCTACAAAATTGGGTCAAAGAGAGCCAATTTTGATGAGGAGAATGCGTAAGTGGAGTTACTTCTTGTGTTGATGTAGCTCTAGATTTTCATGTTTTTGTATTTCTGAGGTTGGGGGAAGTATCTGTGACATTTATAAATAAAGATGTAATAATATATTTAGAAGACTGGGAGTTACTACAGTAGCCTGCAGAAGCTTTCCTCCTCCAGCTTTCTCCTCTCAAGAACATATTTTATTCACTCTATAAAGTGGGAGCCAAGCAGGATAAATTTGGGTGTCTTATGCACAGGAAAACATTGATCTCCACATTTCTTTACTAACCCTTCTCTTGGCTGCATAAATAAATAAGAGAAAGTTGGGATTGTTCAGCCTGGTGAAGTTTGGGGCTGACCTAATTGTGGCCTTCCAGTACCTGAAGGGAGCCTACAAGAAAGATGAAGAGGGACTCAGTTATGAGATCTATTTGAACTTGAATAATTGTAAATAAATAAATCTCAGCATCTTCTCCTGTGTCCATACTGACTTTCTGTTGTCCATATGGATACCTTGACTCAACCAGGAACCATGAAATACAGCACAGTGCTGTTCAACCACGTACTGACTGGGCTGTTGCTCATTTTTTTTTTTTTTCCCCAGGTACTTTGAGGATGAAGAGGAAGATTCCAGCAATGTGGAATTGCCCTACATTCCTGCAGAGAATTCCCCCACTCGGCAGCAGTTCCATTCCAAATCAGCTGACTCTGACAGTGATGATGATCCTCTGGAGGCATTCATGGCTGAAGTGGAGGCAAGAGGCCTGGGGAATGTTTCTTCATGGCTGTGGCTGGATCTGTGTGCACTCAGAGGCAGCTGCACTCAAAACTCCACTTAACTTTGGGGTTTATGTAGGATGGTTTTAGTTAGACCTCAGAAATGGGTTGGCTAGGCAGAGAGTGGATAAATAACTATTTAAATTTAAAATAATTCTTGAGCTGCTTTGAGGGTGTCAGAACAATACAACGTAGAGCTCTGCTTGTCTGAACAGCAAACTGAAGTTTTGTGTGTTTTTCACTAAAAGGAAATCATTTGTATTAATAATTTATAATAAGCTGTTTCTTAGCTACAATTCTGTTATTAGTTGGATTCAGGAGGAATATGGGGATTTATTTTTTCCATAGCACTGTCACAAGCTTAAAGTAGTATATAAATTCAAAGGTACTAGTAGGAGAATTTATTTAGCATAATCAGATACAGAACAAGACAAAGTTTAGTCCAAGAAGTGTTGTCTCTGTGACATAATGGTCTCATGATTCAGGAACATTTTTCCCTTCCATGTTTTACCATCTTGATCTTTTTAACACGTGACAACTTTATGACCTGCTAGGATCAAGCTGCTCGAGACATGAAGAGACTCGAAGATAAAGACAAAGAAAAAAAGAACGTTAAGTAAGTTCTCTTTTATCATTCCCATCCCTGCCTGGTTCTTAAATGGTGCTCAGAAAATTCCAGAAAAATGCATTTTCTTCATGATGGCTGTTGATTAGACAGTATAGCATTTACCTGTGGGTAATGATATGTGCTGTAAAAATGGGATAATAGGGAAGAATCCAGGCAGCATCCTGTGGCAAACTGCAACAACACTGAGAGTTATCCCACGCGAGAAACCTTTCTAGGCCACAGAAATTGGGGCAGCATGTTGCACTCCTGCCTCTTTCCAGATTAGCCTGGATAGTTTTTCTGCTTCCCACACCTTTGGAGAGATCAGAATGGTTTAGCTTAAAATTGTATTTATGTAAGCACAATAACTCAGTGCTGCTGTACCTGGAGTACTGGAGATTCTTCTAAACATGGACTAGGTTTTTAGACATTAAAGCTGATAGATTAGGTAGCACATGACACTTGGGGTACTAAATTTGGAGTTTCAAACAGTTTAAATTCGGGCAGCTTGTCTGTTCTGACCAAGGAAAAGAATTTTGCTGTTGATTCTTGCTAGAAATGTCAGATATATTGGTAGAAGTTCCATTGCATGGGGTTGATCAGATTATACACGGTCCTGACACAGAACACCGGATCCAAATCACCACCTGGGGATGTTCTGAACTGGATTTGCACTTCCTGGCTCATATTCCTCTTCAGTTATGGGACTTCTGTAGCATCAAGAGCTTAGACCAGGATGATCTTTGATGTGGCTTCTGCTGGGAAGATGGAATCCTAATCTTTCAGTCTCAGTACTAGAAGTAAAGAGAAGTCTTTGCAGGGTCACTGCTGTGGTTGGCACCAGAGATGAAAACTCCATGGGCTGGGAATATAAATGTTGCCGAGTTGATAGTGTTGTGTCTTCCACAAAATCTGGAGCTCAGCACTAATCAAATGAAACTATTGAGCTGAGTCTGTGGAACACTTGCAGGGAAGTTTTTTCTCCGCTTGTTTTTCCAGGGGTATTCGAGATGACATTGAAGAGGAAGATGACCAAGTGAGTTCCTATGCAGTCTTTCTATCTTCTTTTTTTTTTTTATTGTTGTTATTTTGTATTTTTTTTTTACTTTCCTTCTCCAAACACATAACTGCTAGGGACGAGCAGAATTCCAGTGTCATGCTCAGTATCTGGACAATTCAGCAGGAAGCTGTAGTGGTTGTCCTGCTGTCTCTACCCTTCCAGGTGTTTCAAGAAGAATATTAGACAGTTGCATTCATTGAAGAAGATTTTTTTTCAGTCAGTTTGAACTTAAGCTTCCTGAACAAGTCGTTCAGTGTCTGAAGATCTTCCACGTTGCACTTAACACAATCAGCTCCAGGGGACACCAGGGAGAGGCTGATAAAGAGAAAAGACTGAATTGCAGAACTTCCTACTGAGTTGTAGTTACTAACTCTTGTGTTACTTGCAACTTGGCAGGGTTGTCTGGTCTTGAGGCCTCTGCTTCCAGTGTGGTGAGTGTAGCTGTGCCAAAGTTTGAGCAGAGGTGACTTCATGCTTGGGGACAGCTGTTGTTTGAGTGTATTGTGTGCATGGCTCTGTGACTGAGGGATAATTGGTTAGGAAAATGGAAAAGCCAGATGAGTTTATACCTATATTTGTAATTGAGCCTTGCTTTACAAATCTGAGCTTAAATTTGCTTCAAGTCAAGCAAGACTGGTGTTTTCTCTGGGAGAAAGTCTCACTCTGGTGTGCCAGTGAGAATCTGAGAGACACAAACTTCTTTGTGAGCTGTGGGGATGGCACGTGACAGGGTGACAGTGTCTTAACTCAGGCTTGTCTTGAAGGACTCTTCTGAAATACTTTCTTTCATGTTTGTTGTTGATTCTCTCAAAGAAAAATAGATATATTTTTATTTCCTAAAGTAAAGAATCTATCTTTGGCATAGCATGTTTTAAAAAGTCAATATGCTTAGTAACAATGTGTTTTCTGGTTAGAAACGTACAGTGTTTTGTTCTTTGTGCTTTGTTCATGTGGAAATAAGAATAGAGCCTTCTGTTGTTAAACATACCGAGACTTGGTAGAAGGAGTTGTTAAGCAGACCCAAGTTTGGTTTTTAGGAGCATTTTGTGGTATAGAACACTGGAGTTCTTTTCTTCATTTGTATTTCTTGTCCTTCAGGATATATCTGTTGGTGTTTATTAGAAGAATCAGTTCTAGAAAGATAGTTAACCTTTTTCCTCAGTGGTGGGTGTGAAAGCAAACAGCCACTTAGCACATACATCACTTCAGCAAGCAGTGGTACCTTTTGCATGCTGCTGGGTGTGAGTTTGCTGCTCTGTTTTGCTGCAGGAAGCCTATTTTCGCTACATGGCTGAGAACCCCACTGCTGGTGTGGTGCAGGAGGAGGAAGAGGATAACCTGGAATATGACAGCGATGGGAATCCAATTGCACCGTCCAAAAAAATCATTGATCCTCTTCCACCTATTGACCATTCAGAGGTAGGAGGGAATTCTGTTCTGTTCTGTTTGAGGCATTCCAGAAAGCAGGAGCTGAGGAGGCCCCTGTAATATTTCAGTGCTTTCTCAGGTAAGTTATGTTAAAGATTCTTGAAATGGCATCGTTTAAGCAAATATTCTGGCAGACAATTGAGAACTTCTGAAAAAAAAAAGGAATCTTGAGTCTGGACTAACTGAGTCATTAATTAATTACATCGTAGATTGAATATCCACCATTTGAGAAAAATTTTTATGATGAGCATGAGGAGATCACCAGCCTGACCCCTCAGCAAGTGGTGGAGTTACGGCACAAGCTGAATCTGCGGGTAAGCTGAGCACTGAGCTGCCCTCCCAGCAGCTTTTAACTCCCTTTCACCTTTGGACTATCTTAGTTTTCATGAAGATTTTCTCTGGGAACTCCAGCTTTTGAATCCAAACCTCTCAGACACCTGCAGTCACGTTGATTTCTTGGAATTCTCCTATGGATTTGTGAAAGTGGGCAGTGAGGATTGCTGCTTGGACTAAAGACCTCCATAGCTAGGAGTTAAAACTGGAAATAAATGCAGAAATTAGTTCTTGACCATTTGTGATGTGTTAGTGTGGTGACCTTCTGTGAAGGGAATTATCTGGAGTAGGACACCAGTTAGACACAAGGAGGTAAAAATGATGTTTAGTAGCTCATGTTGATTGACACATAATGAAATTTTTTATACATGGAGGTCTTATTTACACAAAATATCTGGAATTTGCACCCAGACAAATTTAATGTCCCCTCAAAAAGTCAAATTAGTTTTCGAGGCAGAGACCCTTTTTGGGTTTTTTTACAGATTACTCTTTTTTTCTCTCACTGTTCATGAACAAAGATCTTTTTCTCCTTCCAAGGTTTCCGGGGCTGCTCCTCCAAGGCCTGGCAGTAGTTTTGCTCATTTTGGGTTTGATGAGCAACTTATGCATCAGATTAGGAAATCTGAGTATACCCAACCCACTCCAATACAATGTCAGGTGAGTGTTGTTGCTTCTCAGACTTGTAAAAAAGAACCAAAAGAACACATTCAAAGCTCCCTCATCCACATGAAGACAGGACAAATGCAATTCTAGTTGCCTGCTGAGTGGGTTTTTCTACAAAAATTGCTTTTCATACCTTTTAAAAAGAATTTTACCCTTTTTTTTTTTTTTTTTTTTTTTTTTGGTTCAGTGACCACTGTAATTATACCCATATTCCATTTTTCATTATTTTGGGTTTTTTTGGCCAAATGAAAAACATTCAAGTGATGTCTCTTGCCTAGAGAAATGTCTGAAAAGTTCAGGGGTTTTTTTTGTCGTGGGCTTTCCTCGTTACCTGAGTTTTCCTGTGGGCATAATGTGGGCTTAGAATCTCCTTCTTTGTAGGGTGTTCCAGTGGCACTGAGTGGCAGAGACATGATTGGGATAGCCAAGACTGGAAGTGGGAAAACAGCTGCCTTCATCTGGCCAATGCTGATCCACATCATGGATCAGAAGGAGCTGGAACCAGGGGATGGTCCCATTGCAGTGATCGTCTGCCCAACCAGGGAGCTGTGCCAGCAGGTAGGTGTGGAGCATTCCTGGATGTGCCAGCCAGTCTGCTTGGAGAAGAAGGCCAAATTCTTGACAAAAATTATCAGAGAACCTCAGGAAAGTATTTGGAAAAACTACTTTGTACATGAGTGGCCTGGCTCCAGCTCACAGCTCTTTCCTTGAAAGGATCATGACAAACCTCAAATTTTAATTTTTTGCACAGTGCTCCTATATTATTTTTAGATATAAGAATGCTGTGGATGCATTGTGACAAATTATATGTGCAAAAGGATAGAGCCTGCAGGTTAAATTATTGTTGGATGGCTAAATAGGTTTCTCAAGTTACTGGAAAGTTACAGGAGTTGAAGTATTCACCCCTGAGAAGTTTGGGAATAATTTCCTGAAGTTAGTAGCTGAAGAGTTCATTTCAGGAGGCGTGCTGCATTTGCAGGGTGACAAAGGTGAGGTGTGTTGTCTGAGAGGTGTGTTGTCTCAGAGCTGTCTGATTTGAGCTGTGCTGTGTTTTGTGTCACCCCCTCAGATCCACTCCGAGTGCAAGCGTTTTGGCAAGGCCTACAACCTTCGTTCCGTGGCCGTGTATGGAGGAGGGAGCATGTGGGAGCAAGCCAAGGCCCTGCAGGAGGGGGCAGAAATCGTGGTGTGCACACCAGTAAGTACCCGTGTGCCCCAAAATCTGGGGTTTGCACTGCTCAGCTTGAAAAACGTTGCCATAATATAATAATTCTGGACTGAAGCCTTGAGATAGTTTCTGTTCTAAGTCAGGATGAAAAGCAGCTAGGTGGTTGTACATATTAACATGTTTTTAAAGGTGTTTTTAAAAACTTGGAGTTTTTTTTCTTACTAGGGTCGTTTGATTGATCATGTGAAAAAGAAAGCTACAAACCTGCAGAGAGTGACTTACCTTGTGTTTGATGAAGCTGACAGAATGTTTGATATGGGGTTTGGTACGTATTGAACCAAAATCACTCTCTTGGAAAGCAGTGGTGCTCAGTCCCAGCTTAGGGGGGATCTGTAAAATTAAATAGTGAGTGAGAAGCACTCGTTGTTTTTGTGGTTATATGTTAAGTAAAGAAATGAAACTGAGTTTTGACTTGATTTTTCTAAGTAATGCATGTGCAGGGTTGATTAGAGCATTTCTTCTCCTTTTTGCAGAATACCAGGTCAGATCAATCGCAAGCCACGTACGTCCTGACAGACAGAGTGAGTAAACAGTGAGTCTGGAGCAGAGTCTGGAATTCCAGTTCTGGACACGGCCACCCCAGAACACTTGTGCCAAAGTCCACTGAGTTATTCTCAGTGTGGACTGTTGGGAGAGAGCAGTTGTGACGTGTGGGCATTCAGCTCATCTCTCTGTAATCCCTCCACTGACTGCACTCAGAGCAGAGATGATTAGCTGAATTCATGTTCATATGCCTTGAAATTCAGTGTTCTGAGCTGCCATGAGAGAAAGTTCACAGCAGTGTCCTGTATTATCAATATTTCAGATGCCATGAAATGTGTTTCCACTTTGTGGTATTCTAACATTGGTTGGTAATTTCTTACAACCCATAAAACCTCATCTTCAATTCACTGACACTCAGGAACCCAGATCCTCCTGCACAACATCTGTGCAGTGTTTTCCCAGTTCTGAAAGGAGGTTTCTACTTCAAGGAGTTTAAAACCTGTTTCTCTTCCAGCCCTCTTGTTCAGTGCCACGTTTCGTAAGAAGATTGAGAAGTTGGCCCGGGATATTCTGATCGACCCAATTCGGGTTGTGCAGGGAGACATTGGAGAGGTAATTCCATTTGTGAGACACTCAGAGCAAGGGATTGTTCTCTTCTGTTCTCTGGAATTTAAGTTAAACTGCAAGAATCGTCATGTGTAGTTAGTTTTAAATAACCTGTGCTTAGCAAAAATAAAAAGTTTTGAGGGTTTCTATTTTTATCTTATTGACCTTTCCACCAACAAATACTCCTGTTGTGTTGGGAGGTTTCATCAAGGAGTAGAACATTAATGTAATGATTTATTTTTGTTATTAGGCTGAATCAATGGTTTTATCTTTTAGTTTTGTCTCAAAAACATAAACGAAGCCATTGCAACTTCTGCAGTGAAGAATTTGAAACTTAAAATCTCTGTGCTATGGTTTACATGGGAATGTTGATGCTGGACTTGCTTGACAGTGACAGCTGAACTATCAGCAGGCTGGCATCTGGTGGGAAGCTGATGAAGTGGGCAGATACAAACTTGGGGAGAAACTTTGCTAATAATACATTGAAACTGTTGAAAAATTTCACGAGATTCCTTCAGGGCATCCTTCTTTCAACCATGTTTTCTGTATTTTTTGGTTTTTACATCAGGTCCCTTTATAATTAAAAAAAAAAAAAATGACTGCCTGAAGCCCCTTCTTGCTGGGAAAATTTTTCTTTGATTCTGCTTAAGAAAATCACCAGCTTTCCCAGCTCAGTCACTATTCATTATATTCATTATATTCAAGATAATGATATTAAAATGTTTAAAAGTTAAATCTTTCAGAGAAACTTGCAGGTGGTGCTGTAAGTTGCACTGTATTTCTTACGATGCAGAATGTTTGGGAAGTCTGTGTATTCCTCTCACCTTCCTGACTCTGAGGCCATTTCATTTCTCCCCTTAGGCAAATGAAGATGTCACTCAGATTGTGGAGATTTTCCCCTCTGGGCCCAGCAAGTGGAACTGGCTGACACGGCGCCTGGTGGAGTTC
Source organism: Certhia americana (assembly GCA_018697195.1). Classification (NCBI taxonomy): domain Eukaryota; kingdom Metazoa; phylum Chordata; class Aves; order Passeriformes; family Certhiidae; genus Certhia; species Certhia americana. The sequence continues at coordinate 95,497 of JAGMWU010000055.1, forward strand.
ACATCCTCAGGGAGTGTCCTGCTCTTTGTCACCAAGAAAGCCAACGCAGAGGAACTGGCCAATAACCTCAAGCAGGAGGATCATAACCTGGGGCTGCTTCATGGGGACATGGACCAGAGTGAGAGGAATAAAGTCATTTCAGAATTTAAGAAAAAGGGGATCCCCATCCTGGTAGCTACTGATGTGGCAGGTACGTGAGCTCCTGGAAAGCAGCTCAGGCAAGCTGTGGGTATCAGCAGAAAGGCAAACGTGTTTCAGTGGAAAGCAACCACATTGGCAGTGCAGGATAATGTGTTCCAGGTGCTTTTGAGAACCATGGAATATCCTGAGCTGGAAGGGATCATGGAGCCCAACTCCTGGCCCTGCACAGACACCCCCAAGAGTCACACTATGTGCCTATGCAGAACGTGACATTGGCAATGGGGGTTATTTTTAGTCTCTTAATGATGCCTAAAATACAGCCTGACATTTTTTACTATACAGAAAGAATAGCTGTGCCTTAAGGAAGTGGTTGCTGTTCATTCATCAGCTGCCATTCCTTTTACCCACAGGACCAGAGCAGGGTGATACCTTGGTACCAGAGGAATTGCTTTGAGTTAATTGGGGATAATGACACTTCCATGTGTTCATTACTCTTTCTCCCAGCTCGAGGGTTGGATATCCCTTCCATCAAGACTGTCATCAACTACGACGTGGCTCGGGACATCGACACCCACACGCACCGGATCGGCCGCACCGGCCGCGCGGGGGAGAAGGGAGTGGCCTACACCCTGCTGACCCCCAAGGACAGCAACTTTGCTGGGGACCTGGTCAGAAACCTGGAGGGGGCCAACCAGCACGTCTCCAAAGAGCTGCTGGATTTGGCAATGCAGGTATGAAGCAGCAAAACTTGAGCCGAGGAAGTTTCGCTCCAGATTCAGAACAAAATCAGCCAGCTCGTGTTGTTGGCTCCTTCGTGTTAGCAGTGACATTTGGGGTGCTGTCCTGGTTTAAAGTAGGTTTCCTAATGTTTTTAATGGCCTTTGAAAGAATCCATGAAGATTTTGGAACACAGTATGTGATCTATTTTGGGGCCAGGCACTGCCTAGGAAATTAGGAGCTGTAATTTGCTGATGCCAGCAGAGCATTCCAGTGTCTCATTACAGTCAGATTTATAGCAGGCACCTGGGAGATGCAGCTTAGTTGAAAGCTAAACTAGAAAACAATTACAGGGACATTCCCTGTGTGAAAGGGTTGTTGCTTGATCATTCCACCTGCTTGGCAGTGCTCTCTGGCAGGTTTGCTATATATAGGTATGACAGGTAGCTGCAGCAATTGTGCTTGTGCCACTGAACTTGTCAACTCTTTAATTTCTTGTCTTTTGCTGCCTGTATAGCTGCAAGAGAGCCCAGGCTTTTTGGCAACTCTCAAATTCAGAGATGGATTAGCATTAGTAGGCCTGTGGATACATTAACAAGCAGCTTGGACAGCAGCTGCCAAAAGTAAATACTTTTTCTGACACAGGCAGCATTTTCAGAAGGGACAGAATTAGTGAGGCAGAGCTCCCCTGACTGCCTTGAGAGGAACATGTAGAAGCCAACTGACTTATTCCCATTTGGGGAAACTGTAGGGCATAAAAAGAGGTGCAGCCAATTATTATTTAAACACCTGGAAACAGCAGATCTGGTTAGGCTGATGTTCCCTGGCTACTGCTTGGTACAGAAAGTTAGTCCTTAGCCAAGCACTGGGCTAAATCAGTGAAACCAAAGTAGGAGCAAGAGCAGAGCTCCCAAGTGATGGCATTGGAAATTGTGTTAGTTCCTGGGTTTGTTAGAATGCAAACCCCCAAAACCTTAACCTGAATGAGAGTCGAAGGTGTAAAATTAGGTTTTCATAGAAAGCATTTGTAACCCAAATCATCAGACCCATATGACACAACTGCCTACAGCAGCTGTGTGGTTGAATGGAAAACATTATTTATGTTTGTCTCTTGAAATGCTCAGTATCCCTTTTTTCTCAGCCTCATTACATGCATTTATGAAGCTTTTTATTCCCTGTGTTGAGAAACGTTTCTCCTCCTGTTGCAGAATCCGTGGTTCCGGAAATCCCGTTTTAAAGGAGGGAAGGGCAAGAAGCTGAATATTGGTGGTGGTGGCTTGGGATACCGGGAACGCCCCGGGCTGGGCTCAGAAAATACTGTAAGTAGAGATGCTGAAGTGGTTGCTCACAGATTCTTGGAACTTTTTCACTTGGTATTTATTGCTCTTTAAGAAAGTCTTGCTACTGGATTACAGTGTCTGCTTTAAAACTTCTCATAGCTCAGCATCTTTCAGAGTTAGGATCACATATCTCAAGTGAAAGGCTCCTGTGCTGTTCTCTTGTCAAGAGCTGCTTTTTTTTTCTTTTTTTTTTAAGCTAGAGTGATCCAGAAGCTTTGGAGATTCCTTATAAAACAGACTGTGGCTGTAAAATAAATGCTAATAAATTACTTCAAAAGCCAGGCTGATTATTGGCAGAAAAAAAAAAAAATGGAGCAAACGGTTGCACTGCTCAGGGCTCTCCAGAAGTCTGTCATCCTTTGTGGATGTAATTCCAGAGTGCAGAGACAGGATGGATGTGGGCACTGGTTGGATGAGTGTGTCTGTGTGGGATAAACCTCTGCAGTTGCCCTTTGTGTTTTTGCACAGGACCGTGGAAACAACAACAGTGTGATGAGCAACTACGAGGCCTACAAGCCATCCACAGGGGCCATGGGGGACAGGCTGACAGCAATGAAAGCAGCTTTCCAGGTTGGTTCCACACTTGAACTCCTTATCTCCCTTGGAAATACAGCAGCACTGTTATTTCAGGGAAGTTGAGTGTGGTTGTGGCTGTGTCACGTGGAGCACACTCAGCATTGCAGTCCCAAGTGGTGGAATTAGGTGCTGGACTGAACACGTTGGTCCAAATTTGCCAAACTTTGTTTTCTGTTGCCTCTTTGCTCTTTTTCCTTTCTGGATTCTGCACCTGGGCTTGATTCTGTCGAGGTTAGCAACAGAATCAAGAATCAGAATACAGATTCTGTAATCAGAATCTGCTTAGCAGCAGTAGTGTAATTACAATCAAAAGGGGGAACAGAAGCCCTTTCTCTTCACTGTAAAAATTAACCCCACAATGTAAGAATTCCCTCGTCAGCGTTCCTCACTCTGTGTCCAGAAGCACAGCAGGAATGTTAATCATTTTAAGACTGCCTTTTTCTAGGAACTCTGTTTCCCCAAAATCCAAGGCAGGCCCGTGAGTGCTTGCTGACTCTGTGGGGCAGCACAAACCCCAACCTGCTCTCTTTTGTCTCTCCCTTTCCTGCAGTCCCAGTACAAAAGTCACTTCGTTGCCGCGAGTTTAAATAACCAAAAGACTGGGAGCTCTGCTGCTGGTGCCAGCGGCTGGACCAGCGCCGGGAGCCTGAACTCCGTCCCCACGAGTTCGGCTCAGCAAAACGCCGCCAATGCCGAGAGCCCCGCGGCGACAAAGGGAGTGCCCGGCTTCGGCAGCACGGGCAGCACGAGCAGCGTGCCCTCCTTCCCGAGCAGCGCAGCGCCGGCCTTCGGCAGCCCCGGCACCGGCGGCAGGGAACGGTCCAACGACAGCAGGAACAGTCGGCACGGCGAGGCCCCGCGGCGCGGGGAGGGCGGCGGCCGCTACGGCGAGGGCCAGCGCCATGGCAACGATGGCCAGCGTTATTCCAACGATGGCCAACGCCATGGCAATGATGGCCAGCGTTACTCCAATGAGGGCCAACGTTATTCCAATGATGGCCAACGTTATTCCAACGATGGCCAACGCCATGGCAACGATGGCCAACGTTACTCCAATGATGGCCAACGCCATGGCAACGATGGCCAACGTTATTCCAACGATGGCCAACGTTATTCCAATGATGGCCAGCGCAATACCAACGATGGCCAACGTTATTCCAGCGATGGCCAGCGTTATTCCAACGATGGCCGTTATTCCAATGATGGCCAACGTTTCTCCAACGATGGCCAACGTTACTCGAACGATGGCCAACGTTATTCCAATGATGGCCAGCGCCATGCCAGTGATGGCCAACGTTACTCCAACGATGGTCAGCGTTATTCCAACGATGGCCAACGTTATTCCAACGATGGCCAGCGTTTCTCCAACGACGGCCAGCGCAATACCAACGATGGCCAACGCTACACCAACGATGGCCAGCGTTACTCCAACGATGGCCAGCGTTACTCCAACGATGGCCAACGTTACTCCAACGATGGCCAACGTTTCTCCAACGATGGCCAACGTTTCTCCAGTGATGGTCAACGTTTCTCCAACGATGGCCAACGTTACTCCAGTGATGGCCAGCGCTACAGCAACGATGGCCAGCGCCATGGCGAGGGCGGCGGGCGGCACGCTGACCCCTCCCGGCACGGTGATGTCCATCGCTACAGCGAGGGCCGGCACTTCAGCGACTTGCCGGGCGGCAACCGCAACAATGGTGACAGCAGGAACAACAACGAGAGCAGGAACGGGGAGAACAGGAAGGAGGCCAACAGCCGAGACAACAAGACAGATGGTTTTGCTGTCCCAGAGCCCCCAAAACGGAAGAAGAGCCGGTGGGACAGTTAAAAGCTGAGGCTTCCCAGCCTGGAATCTCTCTGCAGGTAGTGTTGTCTTTTTCCAGAGGATTTCTCGGGGTTTTTGGTAACTGGTTGTTGAGCAGCTGGGGCAGGAGAAGGAAACCATGAGAACCCCCAGGCAAGTTCATCTGCGGACAGATTCACCCGAATGAAATGCACACAACACTTAGTGAAAGAAATCATTTTGATAAAGCTCCCTGGGTTCTGCTTTGAAACATTCAGTGCTCGAGTGACTCCGCTGGATTTAAATAGATCTTCTTGACAAAAAGAAGCTGTTCCACATCCTTGGAACGTTAATAAACTGTTGTCCATAGAAGTATAAATTAGTCTTTTCTTAACCAGCGTTCACATTTACAAACCAGTCCAGCCCACCTAGAGATGCTCAGGACCTGCCTGTTAGACATTAATCTTGCAGCAGTTTGGTCAGTATGGTGAGTTCTTCCCCCATCTCCTTTTCATATATTCTCCCCAAATAATTTGGCCTCCAGGTTACCCCTTACCTCTCTCCCCATCAACTAAGAATGTATCAATTTGCTTTGCTGAAGGTGGGGCAGAGCAAGTTGGTTTCTGGTTTTTTTTTTGGTTGATTTGGTTTTTGGTTTGTTTTGTTTTTGGGGTTTTTTTTGTGTGTGTGTGTGGAGCTGTTCAATGGATCCTTTTCCATCCCAGCAAACCCCAAATTCACTTTAGTGTAGGTTGGACTCCCTGGCTTGTTTGTGGTCAGTACTTTAATTCCAATCCCGTTGCCCAGATATTTTTTTTTTCTCTCTAAGAACCTCCTGTATTCTAATATCCCTCATTCTGGTGGAAGCCTGCATAGCAAACCCGTGTCTCTGCTGTGCCTATGCACCCTCTGTTCTGAGAGGGTTGAGTGCTTTCTTCAAATTGAAAACAAAAAAGGGAAAACAATGTAGATACACCACAACAATCAGAGGCTGGAGCCCCCCAGGAAGTGTGGCTAAAGGAAGAAGATTCAGAAATTCAGGGATCTGTTGCTCAGAAGCCTTTAAGGAGAACCCAGAAAACATTTAATGAAAAGAAACAGCTCAAATCTGGCCCTGTTTTGGACACACGTAGTAAATCTGTAAAATCTTGCTTGCCCATTTTTAACTCGTTGTGTGTATAATCATTTTTTAACTTCTTTTTTTTTTTTTTTTTTTTTTTTTTTTTGCCACAAGGTAGGGAAGAACTTTTCAGTTGGGACATGTCAGCACCCACCGCTGGCTCGTTTCCACTGGAAGATGTACCAGAAGCTGTCAGGGTTTTGTGACATTGTGATGTTTTCTTTATCAGCTGTGCATTTACTTTCTGCTTGCTCTAGTAAATGTTTTATTACTGGTACAAAAATATGCAGCATGTGCTTTTTATTCTCCACTTCCTTTGGCTGCCCTGATGTGTGAATGGAGAACTGTCTGGAGATCTGACTGTCTCACTCTCACCAGAAGTTGTGGATTGTAGTTTATAAAATACCTCCCGTGGTTTTTCTTGGTATCTTTCACCCCAAAATGTTTCACAAATGCTGTTTTAGCTTCAAGGCCTCCTGGGAAATAGATTTGCCTCTGCTTTATAAAAGGAAAAGATACAGCCCAGGACATGGGACTCATTCCAGCTTTTCATGGGGCCATGGGCAGATCTGGAAAGAGAACTCAGCAACAATCCCAATATCTGACTGACACCTGAACTGGCTGCAGTTCAGACACCAAGTCATTATTTGGGTCCCCTCAGAAACCAGCTCTAATCTGCTGGGTTTTTTAAAATAGTTTCCAGAATTCCCTCCCCACTATCTGGGCAGGAATTGTTGCTCTGGTTTGAGCTCTGCACATTCAGTGTGAAGACAAAGCCAGACTGGCAGGGCTTTCCAAGCTCTTGTGTTCCCCTTCTCACCCCGAAGGTTCATCACTGCAATTAAAGATTGGAGTTTCAAAACAAAATGTAAAAATTGCCCCAGAGTCTGAGCTGCCATCTGCTCCCCCCCCTGCCCAAATCCCAGCTGGCTGCCACTGGGAACCAGCCCCATGTGAGGCGTGTGCTGGGGGCTCCCCCCTTCTTGTTAACACTTCCCTCTGCTCCTTGTAGGATTATTGAAATTCCTCACCCCTCTCCCACCTACCAGGAGCCTCTTGGGAAGAGAGTGATTAAATATTGATCAGTGACAGGGAGCTACAAATGTCAGCTTACGGGGCTGTGTGAGGTGGGTGGGAGGGTTGGTTCCATCCCCTTGGAACAAGGGAGCAGTGTGAGCAGCATTCCAGCTGCCCTGAGAGGGATCCCTGCAGTGGCAGCTGTGCTGCTATCTTCCAAAGAGAAAAATTCTTTCTAAGAAAGGATTTTAAAACTGAATCCTGGCTGTCCATCCCTTCAGCTCCCTATGACTCACTTTGCACCATAGCTTTTCCTTGGAAGAAACAGGAATGCACACAATTGTTTACCTGGTCCCTGTCGCTGTCTTCAGCAAGAAATTGCTGCCTTGAGGGACTGTGTAGGAAGAAGATGCTCCATGCTGCCACCAACAAGCTGTTTTATTTATCTGCCATCTACACAGCTCCTTGGGAATGCCTTTCCATCAGATGAGAAACTTCCCCAGGCAGTGCAGGTGCAGGGCAGGGGGCAGAGGGAGAGCAGAATGGGGCCAGGGCTCCACTGCTGTTCTCCAGCCACCAGCTGCTGGGTCTGTGATGGAACACAAGGGTGGAAACAAGCCAGACAGAATCTTTATTCACTTCTCAGCCACGACTGTTGCATGCAGGGGCCTTTGTGTTACTGGATGAAGTGTTGAGGATCCAGGTATTCCCTGAATCCTTCCAGGTCATGAAGTTTGTCCTGCCTCCTTCATCCCCCCCTGTCCCAGTGCCTCCCGCTCCAGTTTGTGGTTGTGTGTTGGTGTTCACTCCATGCCCTGCAGAGGATCAGGGAGGGCAGGCTGAGCTGCAGAACATCTCCACGGGCACTCTGTGCCCCCCAGGCTGGCCAAGGCCAGAGCTGCTGCAGGGTAGGGCAGTCCCAGGCAGGATCAGGCTCATGGGATGGGCTTTAACCATCACTTGTGGGGGTAGGACAGGGCACGGAGGTGTTTGCTGGAGAAGACTCAGGGCTTTGCAAGCACAGCGATCTCATCAGTCACTTGCAGGTGGAGGAGAATGAAGTTCTGTGGCTTGTTTTTGGGCTGGGAGGGAGGAGGAGCGGGAGCACGTGGTTCCTTGGCACCCTGGCTCTGATGGAAAGAGAGCTGAGTTGTTCCAGCTGCTGTCCCAACCCTGGCTCTTTGTGCGAGTGCAAGCAGAGCCCAAAACGTGAGGATCAGCATCTTCCCAGGCACGTCTGCGTGCCCAGGTGGGAAATCCAGCCTTCGCTTCACAGCATCGTCTCCAGCTCCTTGTTGGGTTTGGGGTGACACTGAGTCAGGTCTGTCACATCCACCGTGGTTTCCCCCCGGGGTTTTTGGCTCAGCTCCTGAGCAGGGCAGGGCAGGAGCTGGTCCGAGGCGCCGCAGCTGGGGATATACCCGGGCAGGTGGGCTCGGCTCGGGAGCAGCAGCCCCCGGGTGCCCCCCACTCCCCGGCCTGCCAGGCTCGTGCTGCAGCTTTGGGGTGCCTGGGAGCCCCGGCCGGTGCAGCAGCAGCTCCCAGGGCGCGCCGGCTGCCGCACATCCAGCGCCAGGAGCCTCCTCAAATGAGCCTTCTTGATCTCAGCCTGCACCTGAGAGAGCAGAGGGGACTGCTGTGCCTAGAGACAGCCAAACAGCCTTGCCTTGCCTCGCCCTTTTCCCTTCCTTTCCCTTTTTTTCCCTCCACATCCTGTTGAGAGGGGTAGATCCAAACTTTTTGCTCTGGTTATCACAGCCTGGGGCTGCAAGTTTGCCTTCCCTGATTCTAAAGGGGCTGGAACAGGGAGCTTAGCTCCTTGCTCTTCCCACTTACCTCCCCATTGCAAAAGCAGTAGATAAAAGCCACAAAGAAACCCTGCCAAGAGACCAAAAGAGGTGGAGTTTGAGGTCCCTGAGCCTCCCTGGATAAACATGCCTCCATGCTGGGAGGCAGCCCCGTGGCAACACACCTGGGAGGAGTTAAAGAGCATCTCGTAGTGCATCTGGATCTGCCACAGGAGCCCGGAGACCTCGGTGTAGGGCATGGCCATGAACACCACGTAGTGGACTCCGAAAAGCGGCATCAGCACCAGCGTGGACTTGAGCAGCTTCCTGAGAGGAGAAACCTCAGGGCTGTCACCCAGGGCCTGCTGAGCACCCTCCAGCCCTGTCAGTGTCCGGGCTGGAGGTGGGAGCAGGAAGAGCTTCGAACTCCAGAGCCAGTGGAGCTGCCAGAAGAGCAAGCTGCCACTGTCCTGTCACCCTTCCTCACTCCTCCAGCCCTTCCCACACCTCTGCTCCTCCTTTACAACCTCTGGGAGTCGTCCTGGCTGAACAGGCAGGACATGAGGCTTTGGTGCTGCCAGCACTTGCCTGTACTGCTGCCGGGAGTCCAGCTTGCCTGTGGTGGTCTCCCAGAGCTTGGAGGCCAAAACCCGGACGATGTTGAGGAAGAGGAAGAAGTTCACCTGCCAACAGACACCCACAGTGGTGATGGTGCCCACTGTGACCTGGGGTCTGCCTGAGGAACCCTCGGGGACACAGACAGGCAGCTCTGGGTGAGGGGCAGGCAGGACATGGCTGTGGTCAGAGCAGGAGGGACCAGAGCTCCTGGATCACTCTGGACCCTCTCTGGGTGCCAGAATGGCCAGGAAAAGCTCCAGTGGCCACCAGCAAACAGCTTTTCCAATCCTCTTTCCCCAAAAGGAATTGAGAGGTTCATCCACAAGATTCTTACCACAATAGCAGCCAGGATAGGGACCTGATAAATCCATTTCATGTTCCCTGCACTGAGGTCCCAGCACCTGAGAAGCCCAGTAAAGAAACTCCTTAGAGAATCCTGACACCACTGGGAAGGATGGCTCCCTGTACCCCAACCACCCCAGCATTCCCATCTCCCACCCCCCACCCCTTGGTGAGCTTTGTGGAAACCTTGAGCTGTAGCTACAAACATTTGTAACCATCATGGTGGGGCAAAGCAGGTTTAAATGAGCATTAATGTTCCTGAGGGCTCCTTGGCCACCTCAGCCCAAACTCCTGCTGTTCATATGGTGGCCTTTCTCCTTTTAAAATGCCTCACTCCAGAATGTGCCCTTTAGCATCCATCTCTGTGCAGTTTATTGATCAATTTATGCATCCGCCGTCCTCCCAAATGGCCCTGCACTGCTGACAATTCTATGAACAAGCCTTGAATATGTGTTCCGTCCTGTTCTTTTTGGAAAATTTTCATTTCCAAAAAAGCTCTTGTTCCCACAGATACTTTGCTGGCATTTGCAACCAATCTTCCCCTCCCAAAGGCCCTGGTGAAGGTGGGGGTACATACTGTGTATCTGCCAGCGAGGCCCTGACGCTAGCCCAGACAGACACAAACACAGCAGGGAGACCTGGAAGGGCAGGGACAGAGCGAGGAGCAGGGTTGAAGCATCACCTTTGCAGATCAAAGCAGTTCCTGCATCCCACTGCCCTTCCCTGGGCACTCAGTGCCACAGCTCCTGGCTGCTCTCCAGGGCTGCTCCCCTGTGCTCACCCCAGCCGATGATGATGAGGACCCACAGGTAGTTCTTGTTGGAGAGGAAGGCCATGAAGATCAGGCTGTGCAGGTAGAGACCTTCCACCAGGATCCAGTAGTGGTTGGTGGCCAGAAAATAGAGGAAGAGAGTCACCACCACCTTGCAGCCAACCTGTGCGCATAGGGAGATGCCCATGTCATGCAGGTCCCCAAAAGCAAAACCTGTTGGTTTTTGCTTTCTGGTCACCAAAACCCAGCTGTTCCCCATGTTCTTGCAGATTCCTGCATCTCCCCAGGGATATTCCAGCATCTTCCTTCCCATAGGACAGGTATTCATTCCTTATACTTAAGCCAAGGCTGTGGTCTCTAGTGTGGCACCAGGACAGGGAGGAGCAGGGCAGAGCCAAAGGTGGACCTTCTTCCCCTCCCCCTGAGCAGCACAGCCCCAGCCTGGTAGGATCCCAAGCTCATCCCATTACATTAGGGCTCCTAAATCCCCTTTTCCCCCCATCCACCACTTGCCAGGTGGCCCCGTTGTCCTGGCAAGGGACCCCTGAAGTCATCCTCCTGCAGCCTGTCGGTGTCACTGGGTGCTGTGCCTGAGTAGAGCACCACATCCTTCACAAAGATGCTGAGGGCCCGGCAGATGAAGGAGGTGAAGAGGTGGACGTGGATGTAGTTCCGAGTGCAGTGCAGGCGCCTGCGGAGAAGGGAATTGACACCCAACCAAACCCAAGTGCCCAACCAACTCATCACACCTGGGCTCAGGGAATGTGGGGGTGTCTGGGGTGTCTGGGCACAGAAAGCAGATCTGGGAGCAAATGGGGTGTGTAACTGTCCAAGAGCAGGGTGGAGCAGAGCACTGAAAAAGTGAAAAACACTCTGGGAATGTTTGGGGCTTTGGGGAATTGCCTGGTGTTTGTGTTGGGTCTGGGGTTGTTCCCGTTCCTTTGGGGTTGCCCCCCACCCCTAGGCTTGTGTATGTGGACAAGCCCCTCCTTACTTGAAGTAGGAGAGGATGCAGACAGCAACGATGAGGGAGGCCAGGGAGATGGAGTAGCCCACGGTGTACATGAGGTGCAGGCGGTCAAAAACCTCCTGGAAGAGAAGGACTGAGCTCCACCTCCCTGCCAGAGCACAGGGTGAGCAGGGCTGGTTTGAGGAGTGGAGAGGGAAGAGCTCCCTGCCCCCAGCACTTCCCCTGGTCTCTGTTTCATCCTCCTCTGGCCCTCATCCACACCCCTTTCCCAACACCTGTGACAAACAAGGTCACCTTCTGGTGGCTCCGGCTCTCGGAGGAGAAGAGCAGGGCACACTCCGTGTAGTTGGCCCAGGTCTTGTTGATGCTGAGAGCCATGGCCCAGGTCCCGTAGGCACTGCAGAACCTGTAGGCATGACCTGAGGACAGCAACGAGCACTGTGGCAGCAGAAGGACCTGTAGGAAGCCAGAAGCACCCCTGCTCCCTGGATTGTCACCAGGGTGAGGTCACTCTCTGCCCAGGTACAAGACTTGCCTTTGTGGTTGAAGTCGTAGATATAGTCAGGGCAAGGCACTGCCACCTCCTGGCTGGGGGAGCCCCTTGGCCAGCAGATGATCCCATCCCACTCTGGAGGGCAGCTGGGCTCTGGCCAAAGAGCAAAGACACATCTCACACCTCCAGTCAGGCCTCAGCATAACCTCTGGCTTCCCCAGGTGTGTGCTGGGCCAGGGGGAGGAGAATACTGCCACAGATCCCCCTGGGCTGCAGAGAGGGAGAAGCTGCAAAGGGCCAGGGAAGGGGACACATCCCACCTCTCCCAGATGGAGCAAGGCCCCTCCACAGCTCTCATAGATGGAGCTATCTAGAAAATGCTGGAGCCAGTGCTGGCTGCACCCAGAGCACAGATGGTGCCATGAGCTCCACAAACCCCCAGGAGCCAGGTGTCCTCAGCCCCATCCCACCCCAGGAGAGAGGACAGCATTCCCCACAGTGTAACCAGCTCCACCAGGGCTGGCTTACCCAAGCACAGGGGAGGGACAGTACCTTTGATCTTCTCCATCTGGACCTTTATGTCCCTCTGACACTTTTCCTTGGCCTCCACCAGGAGATAGATCTGCTCTTCTTTTGTGAGAACATCATCAGGATCAACCTGCCCAGACAAAACCCATGTGACAACCCCTTGGTTCAAGTCATGGCATGGTTATTCTCTCCCAGTCCTCTCCAGGAGAGTCAGGCTTGAGTGGCTTTGGGTAGTTTAAACAACACAGGGAAGAAAAAAACTCTTCCTGCCTTCCTGCTCTCATTTTTCCCTCTTCCAAGGCTGATGCTGACCCCAAGCCCCTTCCCACCCTCTCCACGGTCATTTCTGCTCGTGGTTTTGTGCAGAAATCAGTGACCTGTCAGGTTCCAGTCCCAGCTCCCTGTCACCCACCACCAGCAGTGCTGGGTGTCCCTGTTGCCCATGCTGAGCTCTCCAAGCCAAGTGCTAAAGTGCCCGACCAGGGCTCAGTGAAGCAGCCACTGCCCAGGAGCAGACAGTTCAACCCATGGCACCTTCAGCCTCCCCTTCACACCACACGTGCAAATGTCTTTTGGGGTGTTTTGGGCTAAGATGCTTGAAGGAGTTTAGAGCCAGGATGAGGACACAGCTTTGGAGCTGGGATGCAGAGGGGTCAGTCTCCCCAGGCTGCCTCCAGTGAGCACAGCCAAACCTGGCCCCAGAGAGGAGATCCAGGACTCCCATCCATGCTCTTCCCCAAACCAGAATCCAGGTGGGTGAATAGGGGGCTGGTCAGGGGTGTGGGGCAGGATCCTGGGAGTGCATCAGCAGCATGGGGACCTGGCTGTGGGGCTGTGCCCAGCTCTGCCCCCACCACATCCCTGCAGCCCCTCCTGCGCTGCCCGTAAACCGCCCTCTCTGTGCCCCCGACGCCTCCGAGGTGCTGAACCCTGTCCAAGAAATGGACACACGGAAAAATGGAAAAGCCATCAAGCTGCGGTGCCTCCATGGCTGCTGGAAAAGCTTTTAGCAGGAGTGGAGATGCTCTCCCCTCCTGCCCAGCAGCTCTGCAGAGCGGGACGTGAGTCAGGAGCACAGCCAGCCCTGCCTGGATGAGTGGAACAACATTTAAAGCCAGGAGAGGAACCGGAGGAACCCCGGGACCAAGCAGACTTACCAGAGCCCACGCTGAACCCAGGAGGCAGCAGCAGAGGAGAGTCACTGTGATACCTCCCACAGGGCAAGTTGCCTCCATGGTGCCACTGTGTCACTCGGACAGGGACTTCAGGGACCAGAATCGCTGCCAGTGGTGGAGAGGGTTGGTGCATTCAGCAGGACAGAGCATCTTCTGGGAGCACCTTCCTGCCTGCCAGCCCCGCTGAGGTGAGATGGCAGTGGGGGCACAGCCTGTGCCTGGGAGATCAGGGCTGGGTGAGTGCCCTGTCCCTGTGGGATCCCTAGAGGGATCTGCTCACAGGCTCTCCAGACAGGGGGGTTTCTCTCCCCACCATGCTTGATCCCATTCTCTCTTTGTGTCTTGCCTGCTTTAAGCAGCTCCGGGAGCGTGTGCAAACAATTCCTGTTCAGATGGGGATGGCAGAGGTTTATTGGCTTAGCCCAAGGTGCTAAAATCCTCTTCATTCAAGGCAGATTCCTCTTCTCTTTTCAGAAACTTCTCTCACTGCCTGGTGGCTCATTTTTCAGCTGTCACAGCATTCCTCCACTTTCCCCATGTTCCAAAGTCCCTTCAGCCCCACACTGGTCCAAAGGAGCCAGGGGAAGGTGGGAAAAACCCCAGCGAGGTGGCTGGAGGCAGGGAGGCAAGAGGGTGCAAGCACGTGAGCAGCACCTCGAGCTGATGCTCCTGAGATAGGAAGTCTTTCAGGCAGATGCCAGTTTAACCCTTTTCCTTCTCCGAGGGCTGGGCTGTGTTTTGGGGAGGTGTGCTGGGATCTGTCCTGCTCCCCCAGGCACCCACAGTGACCTCGGGCTGTGTCTGCATCCAGTCTCCTCGGGAGAGGGGCTTGGGGCTCCATCCTGGGGCAGAGGGGTGAAGGGAGCAGCCACCCAGATGGGATCCCACACCATCACTGGGCATCAGGTCAGAGCTGGTCCCACTGCAGCTGTCACCATCCCTTGTCACCTGCATCCCCCTGGCATGGCCCCAGGGCTGTCCCCTGCCTTTCAGGGTCATGCTGATACCCAATTTGCTCCCACCATCCATCCAGTTCCAACATCCTGTGACCCCCAGCAGCCCAAGCATGCCCCTGAGGAAATGGGGCACAAGGAGGGGAGCCCTCTTTCTCCAGGCAGGTTGTTGTTAGTGGGATGAAGCTGGAATTCAACAGCCCAGTGCCAAATCCCTGGAACAGCAGCTCCCAGCCTGGGCCCCTCCCTTGGTCCATGTAATCCATGTCCAGACACAGATCTTGCTGCCTCTGTAAGTGCCTCTGTCGTGCACAGAGCAGCAGAGCCCCCGGAGCCTTCCTTGAGCTTTTCCTGGCAGGGCAGCTCATTCTGATCCCAGCCATGAGCCCCGTGATAATGTCAGAGTCCTGCTGGGCTCCTGTAGTGAGGGAAGGCCAAGGGAGAACCACAAACCCCAAGGACAGGGCTCAGGAGGGGCTGCTGCTCCTGCTGATGGAATCAGACAACAAAACAAGCCTCAGAGTGGCTGAAAACCAAGGAGGGACTGGGGACATTGTCTGGGGACATCTGCCTGCCTCCACTGCCCAGGCCATGGCGTGGGTGTGACACCAGCTCTGCCAGCAGCTCCTTGGGATGCTGCCCGTGGGATAAACAGGCAAACTGCACCATAAATGTTTTCTGAAGGATCTGCTGGCTTTGATTTCTGACCCAGAAGCTGCTGGGAAGTGAAGATGGAGTTAAGGTGAGGTTTTATTTTAGAGTCAGATGGATGCTGAGGGGGAGGCAGCTCAGGGGCAATTTGATTCCCTTGATTTCCCAGGCGAAACCTGACCCAGGCTCTGAGTTCACACTTAGCAAAACATGGTGAGATTTTTGCTAAATAACTAGTTATATTCTAGAGAGCTCTGGAAAGCAATGATTGCAAATGACACCCATCCAGCCCCCTCAACTCCCCAGTTCCCAGCTAGCAATGAGGAGATGATGGCACACAGAGAATTCCCAGCAGTTTGTGGTTGCTCCCTCCTCCTGAATGACCCCCGTGACTCCTGGTGCCCCAAACATCTTGTTTAACTTGATTGTTTATAATGTTTCAGTAAAACTCAAGTCCCATTTCCTGGGATGCTTAACTTCAATGAGTTTTTTAAACAGTTGAGAGAGGAGGGTGAGAGCAGGATCATCTCCCACCACAGCCTGCCCAGCACCTGGAGAGGACCCAAAAAGAGCCCCCATCTGCCCTGCAGATTTTGGAGGTGCTTGGGGTGGGTAGAGCAAAGCTGGAAGATTTGTACTGATGAATTCAGTTGTGGCTTTGGCCATCATTTCCATTTCCTCATTAGCCACCCTGAGGAAGGCGGGCACCTGCACTGATCTTTTCCAGGGCACAAGCTCAGCCCTGGGGAGAAACTGGAACAAAGCAGACCCTGAGCACGAGGTCGAGGGAGTGTTCAGAGAGTTCTGAGCTCCTTTGAAGCAGCACCTCACCAGTCCTGGTGTAAAAAGGGCTCTGCAGTGCTGGCCCTCGCAGCCTGCCTGCAATCAGGCGCGTTTTGCCGTGGGTATCACGGCAGGTTTATCAGCCATCCTGTTGCTATTTTCTTGCCTGGCCCCCGTGGCCATTCGCGTTTAGGTTTCAGTGATCATTTAGCAAGCAGCCCCCATGCAGCCCACCCGGTGCAGGTGCTGGAGGGGGACATGTCCCCCCTTTTGCAGCTGGGGGGGAGCGACTGGTGGCTCCGTGGAGCCAGGAGCCGATGACAATGGGCAATTGTCAAATTGGGGCCCCTCTCGTTTGAGTTTTCTTCCTTTTATAGTAAGTAGCAGTTGCTCCAGCAGCTGGCCTGCCCCTCCAGGGTGAGCACTGGGCTCCGTATATAAGGGAAGGAGCAGCCTTTGCCTTTCATCCCTCCGTTCATTTCCCTGGCTGGGCAGCAGGACTCATCCCGCACCTCCGCAAATCCCAGCGCGATGCCGCTCAAGAAACCCGACCCGAAGAAAGAAGCAGCCAAAGCAGCTCCAGGCTCGGAGCCTGCCTTCGATCCCAAGAGCGTGAAGGTGAGTGAGGAATGAAGATGTCACCGTGTTTCTCCTTGCCTGTCATCTGCCAGGCACAAGCGATGCAAAGAGCTCTGCAAATGGTATTAGCCAGGCTGGAAGCCAGCCTCGGGAGGGGAAAATTATGCGATTGTGTGGATGCAGCAGGCTGGGAGTGATGCTGGCCTCGCTGGGAAGATGTCTCAGTGTTCCCCACCTAGCCCTGCCCAGCACCCACTGGAGGGAACCAGGACACTGCTCCCGGAGCTGCGGCTGCAGAGTCAAACCCGCAGCTCCTGCTGAGACCCCGTGTCGGGGCCCCAGCAGCAATAAAAGGCTTCTCTGCCACCCACTGTCTCCATCATGAAGTATTTTGTTGCCTGCGTTGCCTCCTCCACATAAGAGCATCCTTTATCCAACTGCTCCACAACAGGAACTCGGGTTTTTTTCCGTGATTTCTCAGGATACTCACATTTTTAAGCCAGAGCTGTGGCAGGAGAGTTATTAAGAGCAGGCTCAGCATGGAGGCTGTTTAATCACTTGAACTTGGGATCAAGCCCTAAAATAACATCCTTTCCACCCAGAATAGTCCTGACTGTGGTTTGAGCATCCCTCCTGCCTGCCCACCCCGCTGCTGCCAGCTGTGCTCTCCACAGGGATCTCAGCTCCACGGCAAGGGCAGAAGCAGTTGGACACACAGGAAACCAGACATGGCATAAATATGGGACAGGGCATGGATACAGC
Source organism: Certhia americana (assembly GCA_018697195.1). Classification (NCBI taxonomy): domain Eukaryota; kingdom Metazoa; phylum Chordata; class Aves; order Passeriformes; family Certhiidae; genus Certhia; species Certhia americana. The sequence goes on from JAGMWU010000055.1 coordinate 112,607, forward strand.
CCCCTGCCCCAAGCCTGGGGAGGGAGAAGTCCAGAGGGGAGAGTTCCTTTGCTCCCCCCAGCAGTAGCCCACATTTCATGCCTTTGGGTAGATCATGCCTGGCTCTGCTTCCTTCTCTTTACAGATTGAATTCACGGCAGAGCAGATTGAAGGTAAGTGCTGAGTTGAGCTTCTCTCAGAGATGGCTTTAGAAATGGGGAATCCTTTTTCTAGATAGTTTTTCACCACAGACACAACAGCTGAGGCCCTACACATCAAATGTCCTCTTGGGGGAAAGGCCAGCAGGATCCAGAGCCTGGCAGAGAAAAGGTATTTTTCATTCATGGTGTGGGATGCAGCCTGGGTCAAAGTCAGGGATTCTGATGGGAGGAACGGCCTCTGGTGACACAGGGACAGCCCCAGAGAGTGGAGATCTGAGTGGAAAAGGGGATAAGTAGGGATGTCCTGCAGCAAAGCCAGCTGCTGAGGGTGCAGGGATCTAGCAGGTCACCCAGGCAGCTCTGCAGAGGTGACAAAACCTGCTCAAGCAGCCAAGCGACTCACCCAAGGAGTCTGGCAAACCTCAGCCCCATTGCACAAGCTCACTCGGGGCTGCGACGCGTTCAGAGGGCACAACGTGCACGTGTCCGTCCCTTCCCTGCCCGCCAGGCACGAGGGATGTGCTTCCCTGGAGTGGGAACAGGGCCACTCCGAGCTCTTCTTCACTGCAGAGTTCAGAGAAGCCTTCGGGCTGTTTGACCGGACGCCTGCGGGGACGATGCAGATCAGCTACGGACAGTGCGGGGACGTTCTCCGGGCGCTCGGACACAACCCCACCAATGCAGAGGTCCTCAAGGTGCTGGGCAAGCCCAAACCAGAAGGTGACAACAAGCTGGGGACAGGGTGGGACAAGCAATTCCTGTGCTCCCTGGCAGCAAGTAGAGGGTTACATTCCCCGTAGGAAAAACCCCGCAAGGTGAAGGAACCAGGAAGGAAATTATGCAGACAGGTTTCATTCCTGTGTAATTCCTTCACTCCCCTTCCCCATACCATGGATGATGACATATAGGATAGGCAGTCCTCACACAGGAATGGTGGCACTTCATCCTGAACTGGTGCAAACTGGTATAACCAGACCAGTCCCAGTGCAGCCACATTACTGTGGTGACAGATGACTCACCTGATGGTTTAGTTTTGGGTTGATATCAGGGGTCTCTGTGCAGTCCCCCAATGTTAATACTTCATTCCTCATATGGATCTTCCATTCCCAAGTCTAATATAACAGTTCCATCTCCTCACAGAGACCAAGAGAGTTAATCAGGAGGCCCTCAGAGGCTGAATTCAGCCCCATCAGGTTCATCTCTGACCCCATCTCCTCCCCCTTCCAGAAATGAACACAAAGATGCTGGACTTTGAGACCTTCCTCCCCATCCTGCAGCACTTCACCCGCAACAAGGAGCAGGGCACCTTCGAGGATTTTGTGGAAGGGCTGCGTGTCTTCGACAAGGAGGGCAACGGGATGGTCATGGGGGCCGAGCTGCGTCATGTGCTGGTCACACTGGGTATGGCTGACCCTGAGGGGGAGCAAGGCACAGGCTCTGAGCTCTCTCTCTGTGGGCAAGTAGCTCAGGTAGCTGGCTGGTCTCACATATCACAGAGGCCCTTTTCACTCTGCTGCTCAGAGTGGAAGGAGTCAATAGTCCTGAATGCGTGGCCATTTCCATCTCATGCCACAGCTTCACGCATGACCCAGGCAAGATGGAGACTCCAGAACATCCTCAGCTGTCAGATAACAGTTGCAGTGTGGTCCCCTCGTCACCATCTCCCACCAAAATTCCTCAGTAGTGGCACACAGCTCTTCTTTAATCCCCTTCTCCTCATTCTTGTGTCTTTGGTAACCTGGAAGAAGGACAGGAAGGTCCTGGGAGGCTGAAAACCCTTCCCCTCACCTCTCCATCCTCCTCTTACAGGAGAGAAGATGACAGAAAGCGAGGTGGAGCAGCTCATGGCAGGGCAGGAAGATGCCAATGGCTGTATCAACTACGAAGGTAGGAGCAGGAGATTCCCTTTGGGACATGGTTGTTTCGTCTTAGGGTGCAAAATGCATCCTCTGCAAGGGCTTTGGTTGGACTTGATGATCTTAATGGTCTTTTCTAACCTTAATAATTCCATGGTTCTATGATATTGGTGATCACTGGAATGGAGGTGTGGACCACCCTCCAAAGCCTTCCCAAAAAAGCAGAGACATGTCAGCCTGGGTGGGAACAAGGTGGTTGTGCCAGTGATTTCCAGGAAAAGCAGCTGAAGACAGCATGCTTCCAAGGCCTTCAGGGCTGGTTTATCCACAGTTTTGGCACTATTTTGTTGCAAGCTATTGAAAATAAACAAAGCCAGCATCTTTCCCAGCAGAGGCTAATTGGGAACATTTGGAGACCTGGATCACTCGCTGCTCCAAGAGGGTAAAAATCTGGAATAGGAGATGGTTAAATTTAGGAACCCCTAAAATTGGAGAGCAGTGAGGAAGAGAGTGGACCCATTTCCCCTGGTCTCAGAAAAATTGGGATAATGATACTGGCTCATCTCCAAGGGTTGGCATCACTCTGACCAGGTTGGGAATGGTATGTAAAAATTGGGAACAGAAAGAGGAAAATTAGTCCTGGTAGAGCATCCCCTTCATCCTTGGGGGGTCCTGGCTGGGGTCCCCCTGCTGCCTCTCCACCTGTCCCCCCCCCCAGCTCACAGCATGTCCTGACCTCTCATGCTCTCATTTCTCCTCAGCTTTTGTCAAGCACATCATGTCTGGCTGAACTGAGAAACTTCAGGTGAGTTCAGTGGTGTCTCCTGATGCTCACTCCAAAATTGGAAATCCTGCAAGTAACAGCCAGGGGCAGAGAAGCCAAAACCCAAACCTGCAGTGGATTAATGCCACAGGAATAATTGCAGCTCGGAAGGCACAAAAGTTATGTTGATAATAAGGAATTTTATTTGTAACTCCTGCCAATTAAAATTTATCAGGACAGCATCATCCCTACGATGGTCATTTGAGGTCTGGGTAATTGTGTGGAGTCTTTGCTTGGAAAGAAAGAGGAGCTTTATGGTGCCACGTTTTCTAACCTGCCAAAAGCTGAGGGGGTCAACAGCAGCCAGTGGAAATCATTATTTTTAAACCTGCATCAGTGAATGACTCGATGCTAAGAAAATATTAATATTCGAGAGGAAATTTCCAAACTGAGAAATATCAATGATCCCATTAATGTTCCAAAGAATATGGGAAATACACCACGGATGTTTGTTAAACGTTTTCGTGTTCCTAGAGATCTGCCTGAGGAAAACAGAGAAACATTGCTAAGGGGATGAGGTTTTTTTGAGGGTGAATTATCCCTCTAAAATCTATTCAATTGAAAAGAAAATCCAAATTGCTGTCTGGCCCCAGTTTCCCCCGCTAATTTCTTATGATTTCATTATCTATTTACTTTTTAAAACATTTGTTCTACCCCTCAGCTATGTAAAAGTCAGGAAGCTAGGGGGGAAAAAAAAAAAAAAAAAAAGTAAAAATGACCTTCAGATACTGCTAAATACACTCTCCTCTCCCAAAATCTCTTTAAACATCAGAAGGTTAAAACACAGACAGACAGAACTCTGAACTTTGAATGTTCAGCATCCTTTTTATCTTCGTTTTAATCCATTTCTCTCCGGTTCCTGTTCATCACCTCAGCAATACAGATGGTTAGTGGCAAACACTGCCAGGAGATTTAATTCTTCACAAAACTATTTGCATATAAAACTCTTTTTAAAATGGTGTTGAATTACAGCTCTTGACATTTTGGGTTCATCCGAGAAGGAATACTCTGAATACTCTCATCTCCAAGATTCTTTACATTCAGTCCTTTCCTGCTTGTCTCCCAGGCTCTCAGAAATGCTTGAACCCACCTGAGCCCCACGAAGAGCCAGATTCCTCCATCATGTCCTTTCCTTGGGATGTTCTGCCGAAGCTGTTGAGGTTTTAAACCTCAAGTTACTTTTTTCAGGTTTTCCCTGTGACATTTGTCTCATTAAATTTCATTCCTTCCTCCCTTACACGGTTTGTCTGCTTTGGCTTGGGACTACTTATTGACACAGTGGGTGGAGGAGACCCCTCGGGCCCCACCAGCTCTCAGAGGTAACAGGGTTTTTCCACAGAGAGGGGGAAAGGGCAGGGAATGCAAAGGAAGAGTTCAGAATTTGTGAGTTTCATCACCCCACCCTTGGCTCTGACCAGGAGCTGGGCTGCAGTCTGGTCACCTCTTGCTGCTGCAGAGCTGGAGCAAGGAGAGCACAAGGGGCAGGCTGCATCAAAGACACACCTTTTGGTTTTGAGAGGTTCTTCTTTTCCTCTCTGCCCTAAAACCAATGCTTTTCCAAAATTGTAGGCCATCCATCCTTCATCACACAGTCCCATGAGCATTCCCTCCAGGTCCAGGCTGAACAGCACCGTGGAGCAAAGAGGGACCTGCTCGGCCCTGCTGCTGTCCCTGTCACAGAGAGACCCACAGGCACCACTCCTTCATCAATGCACTGCTTGTCCCAGTCAGGAAAGGCCCTTAAAAACCCCAAAACGTCAGACAAAGCATCAAAAACATTCTCTGTTCTGTGTCAATGAGTGAGCCAAAAGTCTAGTTTTGAAGGGTTTCACAAACTTGACTCCTGCTGAATCAGCAAGGGAGAAGAAAAACGGGTAAAGAACAGGAACTTCTGGGCCAGATCCAACCTCATGGCATGGGGTGATGGGTCCTTGGGGTGTGGGTAATGTCCTGCCTGGAATGGAGGCCAGCCAGCATGAGCTCCCTGCACGGATCCTCTCCATGCAGATGGTGTGTTCCAGCCAGGAGCTGTCTGGGGGCTGTGTGATACAAGCTGGTGACTCTCTCCCTCTTCCTACCTGCAAAGCAATCTTCAGAGCATCACCACAAGCAGTGAATAATTCATGACACGTAACTCAGCCTTCCCATCAGCGGAACACCTGGGAGCAGAAAACACTTCCCTTTGATTTGTTCCTTATTCCAACGTCCTCACTCTGACTTTGACTAGAAATTGAAGGCATTTTGCTCCGATGTGTTGACTTCAGCTGCCACTCGCTCGTTCCTGTGCAGTGACTGAGTAACAGCTGCTTTCAATTCCCACTGTTTGATTCAACTGCTCATAAAAAGCAACATAAGCTGTTTATAGATGCAAGATTAGATTTGAGCTCCTCTCTGTGCTATTCCTACAGCTTCCATTGGGCAGGGACTGGGCACCTCGTGTTTTTCATGTACTATCTGTGCTTTAACCTCCTAGAGGAGCGTGGTGATGGAGCTAGAAGGGACCCTGCTTGCTGCACACTTGCTCCAGGGTCACGTTTGTCCTTGTCACTGCTGTGGCACCGACTCCTGCAGAGGAACGTGCTGTGGCAGAGAGGAATGGAGCAGAGGAGAGGTGGGGACCTGCCTCAACTGCCAGAGGCAATCCACAGCAGGGACTGGGGGCCCTGGAGCTGTGATATCCCTGCTTTAGCCATGATATTCCTGCTAAAGCCATGATATTCCTGCTTTAGCCATGATATTCCTGCTAGCTGTGATATCCCTGCCCTGCAAGCCAAGAGACTCTCACTCCTCTGTGCAGAGCACAGGCCTTGTGTTTGAGCCCCCAGCTTCCATGCTGAAAGGAGGAGCACTAAATTAAAACCAGAGTGAGACCTACAAAGAGACAGAAAGGAAAGGAAGCAGTGGGAAATGACAGAACTGCAGGAAAACAGTTTCTCATATGAAAAATCCAGCCCTTGAAGCCCCCTTGGGGGAAGAGCCAGCCACACTTTACTTTAGGGATCTGTTGTGTCTCTTTAGGATAAAGCAGAGCTGGTTTGAAGCAAAGCAGGTTGGAATGATGCACTTGAACAGGCACAGTATGTATGTCTGTACCTCTGCTTCTGCCTCCATGCCTCTTCTCCTTGCAAGGCTGCTCCCCTCCTCGTCTGGAAAAGTTGAGGATCCCCCAGAGAAGGCAGCTTTAGTCTCATGGATATTTGTAAAAGCATCTGTGGGTGCCAGTGAGAGACCCCACAGGCAGAACTGTACTGCAGAACTGAGGAGTCTCTGTAAATCCAGATCTCCAAAGACAACAGCAGATGCTGACCTTTTACAGTTTGGATGTTTTACATGAATTCCAGGGGACTCTGAGGAGAGGTACAAGGAGCCCCCACGCTCCGGAGAGCCTGTATCTCCTCAGGCTGTGATAAGACAGACTCTCATACCAAAGAAGGTCTGGATGTCAGGAGTTCTGTGCCCTGGGGAATGGGAGAGACAGACGGAGCCAGCTTTCATCCCCAGGAGGAGTTATCTGCAGTGCAGGAGATCAGGAGGAGGATGAGCAGGGACTGTATTCCTTGAAAGGCTCCTTAGAGCCCCAGACCACGTACACACACCACCATCATCACCATCAGCGAGCGAGGCCAAAGGCTCAGGGAGGAGACACTTCTCTGTCACGTTACTCACACCCTCCTGTCTGGAAAAATGACTTGGATGGACCTGATTAGGTGTCCATCCCAGGGGACAGCAGTGCTCTGGGCCCCACTTGTTATTTGTCTCAGGTGAAGGACTGAAGAAAGCTTTGCCTGCTCACACCCTGAAAGCAAACAAGGGCAGATTTGCTGCCAGTAACAAATTTGTAACTAAACCTTTCAGAAGTGCAGAGAAAAGAGGGGAAGGAGGGAAGCTGAGCCCTCCTGCTCCACACACAGCTTTTATTCTCAGGTAAAGGTACAGCCCCTTCCACACGTGTGCCTGGCAGCACATCAGGGTCTGACCTTCAGGCCCAAGTGCAAGTTCAAAGCACTGAACAGAGCAAGGTGGAGCACAGAGTCCGTGTGTAGGTGTGTGTCCACTGCAGAGCTGTTATGGCTGATTCAGCAAGCCACAGGAGGACTTGGAGAAGGAAGTCCACGGCTAGCTGCAGGTGGCTATTGATAAGTCAGTACTTTTAATAAATTGAGGTTTACTCGTGCATCTTTATTCGGTTCTTTTGTTCAAGCTCTGCATGCCAGATATTGCACTTTCAAACACACCCAAGTTGTAATTGGCAAATTACCTGCCTTGTACTTATACCCCCATCTGCCAGCTTTATTCCTGGATATGAGCACATCACGAGGAATTTTTTTTCAGAGAATGTGTTGTTAATCAGTGGAAAGAGCTGCCCAGGGAGCTGGTGGAGTCCCCATCCCTGGAGGTGCCCAAGGAACGACTGGACGTGGCACTGAGTGCTCTGGGCTGGGTGACAAGGTGGGGATCAGGCACAGGCTGGACTCGATGATCTGGGAGGTCTTTTTCAACCCACATGATTCCGCAATTTTGCGATATCGTGGCTGAACCTACCTGGGGAGCACCGTCAGCATGGACCCCTCAGCGACGGGGACAGGACGTGAGCCGTGCTGACCCTGACACTGGGAACGGCGACACGGGAACCACCAGCCGAACCCAGCGCGGGGGCCGGGCTGCCTCAGGACACACAATGCTGGCAGGATCAGCCCTTGGACAAGCACCCCGAGAAACCTGGGGATCCCCAGAGCCCGTTCTGCGGCACAGAGTGCAAGTTCTACGTTCCAAAGGCGCTCTGAGGGACGAGCAGGCTCCACCGGCCTCCTCACGCTCGGCCATCTCCGTCTCTGCTCGGCCATCTCCGTCTCAGCTCGGGCGGCTCCGTTCCAGCTCGGCCATCTCCGTCTCAGCTCGGGCGGCTCCGTCTCAGCTCGGCCATCTCCGTCTCAGCTCGGGCGGCTCCGTTCCAGCTCGGCCATCTCCGCCCCACTTCGGCCATCTCCGCCCCACTTCGGCCATCTCCGCCCCACTTCGGCCATCTCCGCCCCACTTCGGCCATCTCCGCCGCCGAGTAGTTTCCTCCCGCCTGCCGAGCGCGGCTTTCCCAGCTGTTTTCCGTCGACGCTCGGCTCTTTCCGCCTGCACCTTCGGGTATTTCCGCCGCCGGTTCGGGCGGACTCGGCGCCCGCCGGCCTGGCTCGCTCCGGTAACGGTCGGTGCGGGTTCAAATGAGCCGCGGCCGGGCCGGGCCCCGCCGTGACTCGCTCTGAGCCGGGCCGGGACCGGGGCCGCCCCGCTCGGGCTCGGCGACCAGGAGGCGGAGGCCGGGGAGAGCAGGATGACGGTGCTGCAGGAACCCGTCCAGGTAGCGACCCCCGGGCGGCTCAGGCCCCAAAGCCCGGCCCGGGTTAGGCCGCCCCGCCCGCTGCGGGGCCGGCAGCTCCGGGCCTCTCCCGGTGGGCCCGCAGGACCTCCAGCTCCTCCTCCTTCCCTCCGGAGCCCGCCGGGTTTCCCCTTGCAGCCTCCCGTCCCCACGGCCGGCCGCGCTCGCCCCTTGGCCCCCCGGCTCCCTGAGGGAGGTGTCGCTCTCCCCTCAGCTCCTCACCCCATTCGGCTCCCGGCAAAGGTTCCCCCCGCCGATCCCCCGGGAGACCTGTTGATACTTGGCTCACCTTTCTGCCTTTTGCTGCCGTGTGGCGTTTAAATGCTCGCAGCGTGCTCGGATCCCTCCGTGTTGTGCGAGGGAAGGACGTTCCTTCTTCCCAAGGAGTTGGTTCCTTCGGATTGATGGAGACCTAGGAGAGAAAATATTGTCAATTTTCGTTTTTCTCTCGTGTTTCAGACTCGCTGCAGTTACTCTGATGGGTTTCCTGTTCTTGTGCTCAGCCTTCCCATCCAAAAGTCGTGATTCACAGAATTAAGAGTTGCTTTTCTTTCCGCAGTTATTCCATTCTCTAACTATTCATAATCTTCATTAATCAATCCTCTTATTCACGTTCCCATTCTTTTTTAAAATATATTTTTAGCATTTTAACAGGCTGCTTTGGGGGTTTTTTTTCCTAGTTACACCAGGAGGTTCCTGGCAGCAGCGTCTTGTTAGAACACGATTGTGTTCTGTAACGAACATTGTGAGAATTCTTGCTTTTGGTTTTTTCCTTTCTAATGAAAAGGTGGAAAGGGAAGGAAGGCTCCTGTGGAAAACCATCCTGCTGACTTTCCCTTGCCTTTGGAAGATGGGGACAGCGAGGACATTCTTGTAGACCAGGGGTTTGTGTCCTTGATGGCACCGCTCTCCTCCTGCCCTCTGAGAGCAAGGGGCAGTGCAGTGAGAAACTGCAAAGCTGTTTTTGGGAAATGCTTTTGGCCTCCTGGTTCCTCTCCTGCCGAGGCCATCCTGCCCCGGTGGGGTCGGTCACGGAGCTGGGCTGCTTCTTTTGCACCAGTTGGTTATTCTAGGAAAACACGGGATTACAAAAGAAAAGGAAGCAAGAGTGCAGTGCAGTGTGAACGAGTGAAGCTGACAGGAAACAATACCAAATGTTTCCTGTGCTGTGCTAACTGGACTGCCCAAGTGGAAAGATCTGCTTTTCTGGGAGCTCCCTGATAGAATTGTGGGGTCTTGTGGGGTTTCAGCAAGGTAAAGACCTCTCTAATGCTGTTCTCCATTCTTTACCTCTTCCCAGCTTGGATGTTTTAGTGAGGCTTTGCTGTGTCGAATATATTTATTTAGATTGTGCTTTTGAAGTGACAGATCATTCCCTTTAGCAGCAGTTCTGCTGCTGGCAGTTTTACTGCTGTTCCTTGCTTACAAGAATGCTGGTAAGTTCAGGAATTATTTGTGACTGGGTGAAGTCCATTGCATTTCTGAATTTCCAGTTTAGCTGAAGTCCGTGTACTTAGCTCTGTTTTTCATAATTTTCTTAAATTAAATGATTGGGGAAGTTGACACTAGTTCTCATTTTTGTCATTGCAGAGATTTTTCCTGTCTATTTGTTCTCTCCCAGCCTTTCAGATGTCTGCAGGGCTCAGCATTCCAGGAAAAAAAAACTGTCTTCCTCACAGCTGTGATGTTACTTATTTGTCACAGTGTGACAGTTAAATAACAGAATTTGTGTTTGTATGTAGCCTTATAAGTCTTGAGCTTTAATTACATTCATTCACAGCCCAGCAAGCCCCTGGTTAGGTTTTTGCTAACTTTTTAAAATTCTTTTAAGTTGAACAAAGTGCCAGAGTTTACAGCCCTGTGCTGTGCTTCCTGATAGGGTCGATTTAAAACCCTTCAGCTCCAACATAAAACTCTGTGTCCCATGTGCTGAGAAACAGGCTGGACGCCTTCCAAAATTCTTCTGAAAAACATCTTGGAAAGAAAAATGAACGCTTTGCTTGGAATTTAGCTGTTCAAGGTGATCATCTGCTGTGAGTCACTGGAATGGTGCTTGAACTTGGCTGCAAACTGCAGGACCAACTTGTGCTCGTTCAGAGTTTGTGTAACTGGGGAATGCACAGAGCTTTCCTCCTCCCTGCCCACCCTGAAGACTGAAATCATGGCAGAATCTGCTTAGCATGGCAGTGCAGGCTAAACAGCTTGGAAAATCATTTCCAAGGCTGTAAAACTGTCAGAAGAGAAGATCTCTGAAGAGCTTTTTGGCTGAGATATCAAGTGACGCTTGGACAATGCAGAGGATTTTCTGGGTAGAAGATGGACCTGTCTGAGTGTGATTTGATTTTCCTGCTCTCCTTTCTGAAGATGCCTCTCTGCAGGGCTGTGTGTGGTAGTTTTGGAATTCCCTGGTTCGTTTTGCATTTCAAATTAATTATTTTTTAGAAGAGTGATTAGGACCTGGAGGTTCGTCCTCTCTGCGAGCACACTTGAATAAAATGTGGAAATGCTTCCAACTTTTCTCCTTCACCCTGAGAACACTATTCTGGTGTGGTTTAGCAACTGTGTGCCACTAGTGCTGTGTGCATGCATTGTGTTTCTTCTAGAACAAACAAAATTGCTGTGTTTTATTGAAATGAATGTTCCCGTCCTAAATGGTGGACAAGAAATCCTCTTTTTTGTGGCACAGTCATGGTTTAAACATCTGTTCTCATGGAAAACTGGTGCTGTGTAGGTATGGCTGATTCCCTGCTGCCTTCTTTTCCTCTTCCTGCTCCTTTAGGAGAGCATGTGTGAGGCTCCAGGCTCCAGCATGGATCAGTTCAGGGCAGGAGGTACATTTTGGGCTGCAAAATGATAATTGCTACAGAACAGGGATTTTACCAACCCCTTTCTTGCTTTCACTGGGACTCTGCCCCACAAGGATTGTTATTGGAGCCAGTGTGTAGTGTAACTCTCACAAAGGGGTTGGGACATTGTCCCAAATCCCTCGTGTCCCCTCTTAGCCTTTGGCAGGATTGTTCCTGGCAACTTGCTCTTGTTTGAGCAGTCAGATGACCGTGATTTTCCCACTCCCACCCCCACACCTTTGTTTTGTACACTGGCTGAGGTACAGCCCTGCAAGGACGGGATTTCTAACCTGCCTCAACTTGGCTGGATTCATCTGAACGTCGCTTGTGACTTGGTGAAGGAAGAGCTGCTTTTGGGAGCAAGAAAAACGGGAGACCTTGGGCTGCTCTGGCTACAGGATGGCTTAAAAGATTGTAACCCTGACCTTCTATCTCCCTGTTTGTCCTGCTCTATCTGCAGGACGTGGAACCACCTTCAGCTGGGAGCCTTTCAAGGCAGCAGGGAGGAATTCAGGAGGCTCTGAGGCTCAGTTATCTGAAATATGAAATACAACCAGAGAGAAACAATAGCCTGTTTGTATTGTAACGATTAAACTAAGAGAATTCACTTTTAAATAAGTCCAAACGCTTTCACACAAGCTTAAAAGCACCTGTTGACTTCTTAAGTGAATTCTTGGGATCTACTGGTAGGAGAAAACAGCTTCTCTGTGGAGATTTGTGTAGAATATTCCCTGTAGTGCTTGGGAGCCCTGGTGTGTGCTGTTCATGACGGCTGTGTGGGCTTCCCGTGAAGAGAACTTGCAGAGTTTTCACACCCTGTGTTTGTCAAGTTTGTGTTGGAAGAAGTAGCATATGGTCCATGTAACTCTGTGATGTTTGGATTTTGTATTAGTTTGTTTTTTTTTTTTTTTTAGATGAAATTGGCACTTGCCTTTCTGCTGGGAATAGCACTGCAGGGCAGTATTGCTTTCCCCATGGAAGATTTGTTTCAGTTTTGGAGTGTCTCGTGAGTTTTAGAAGCAAATTCTCTTTGTCTTTGGTTGCTGATGAGTATTAGAGAAATCGTAGATCAGGGTGCCTTGAAATCATAAGTTCAGATCTCGTTTGGGATCAGTAATAGCAAAATTACTGCAAAATGGCTTTTTTTGCTGCTGGTGGGAAAGGGCTTTGGAACTGGAGCAAAGACCCCAGATGGGAAGGATCTGCTGTCCTGATGCCAGCCCTGCCCACCTTGAAGCACAAACTCTGATGAGCATGCACAACACCCTTGGAGTAGGTGGGGAGGAATGGCTGAACAGATCTCAAATGATTTTTCAAATCTCAGCTTTCTTTTACAGATAACTGATAAGTTTTAATGAGATCTGAAGAAAGTTGGCCGAGCAGTTTGTGTGAAACTCTTATCCCAGCCCTGGACAGCTCTTGTATGTCAGCTGCTGGTGACAGCAGCAAAAGTAAATGACACCTGCTTTGCTGATTTGCAGGTTGTACACCTTGTGTGCATGTTTGTTCCACTGGAGTTGTGCCATCCTTCCAGTCTGCACAAATACTGTTTGTCACAAACCCAAATTTGGTACTCATGAAAAAGAAAATAGTACCCAGGAGCAAAATTTGGCCAAGTGTGAGTGTGTGAGCAAAATCAGAAGTAGGTTGTGTTCATCTCTTGTCCTTTTCATTTGCATCACACTTGTTCTTGGATGCTGCTCCACAGCTGGTGAAAGTGAAGACCCCCCAAAAAAAGCTGCACAAAAATCAGTGGATCCTGTTCACCTTGGCCCTTAAGGGAACACTGATGCCTCTTCTGGGAAGATCCTATATTCTAAGATGTTTCATCAACACCAGTCCCATCTTGAACTCTGAGAGGTTTCTGGGCCTGCTGGGTTTTGGTTTGGTATCTCAGGGAGATGCTTTATTGGGATACTCTGACCAGCTGGGGTTGGATTTTGGTTTTCTCTTTACTGGAGGTGGTGTTGTTTGGTGGTAGTTTGCAGTAATTCCTGCTGACTTGTGCACCAGGCCAAAACTCAGTAATTTCTGGGTTTGTGTCTGGTAGCAAGTGAGAAACACTCCAAGGTTGATTCACGACTTCAGAATTTAGTGGAGTGTTTTAAACCTCCTTACCAATGGCTGAAACAAATACAACTTAACTGGCGTGTTTATCCTCCCCTTTCTTTTTATGGCTCTGGAAAAGCAAACTGAACTTTGCCTTTTGACAGTAAGAGATAATGATTTCTTTTACATTTTTGCAGAGCTCCCCACTAAATGAAGCTGGTTTTCTTGCCTTGCAGGCTGCTATCTGGCAAGCACTGAACCACTACGCCTATCGCGATGCCGTGTTCCTCGCAGAGAGGTTGTATGCAGAAGGTGTGTACTTGCAAATTATAAAGCTGATGGGGTTTTTTTTTTTCAGTTTTAATTTGGGATTTCTGAGCCTCTGCTTCTGCTTCATTTTCTTCCTGTTCTGATAATGAAGTTTTGCTTTCTGTTTGGAGAGAGCAGAGGAATACTTTGCAATTAGTTTGGAAAGTTAAATCATGATGTAACAGCAGCAATGTTACTTTACAGTAAAATCTCCTTAAAATTAAACTTAGGTTTGTGTGTTTTAAGTGCAGTGTTTGCAGTGATCTGGTTCATGGTGGAGAATATTGGGCTTTCTTTTAATAACCCTCAAGCATTGCATGTCTTCCAAGGGCACTTGGTGATAGATGCAGCACACAAATTCTACAAATTGGCTTGACATTGAAAGCTGTCTTTGCTAATAATGCTGCTCAGATATGTTGATTGGCTCAAAGAGAGTCTTGTGATAGTGAGAGAAAAGCACTGTGAAATTGAGACAGTGAGAATCAGAACATATGGAACAGGTACCTCCTGCTGAATCCCTGCTAATTGTTACCTCATTGTGAAGCTGTCAGGGCTGGGCTGTCTTGGAGAGTCAGCAGAGAGCAGTAACACAAATCTGTGTTTTCTCTGGGTCCTTCAAACACTTTTTTTTTGCTGTGTTCTAGCACCTTTTATTTCTTTAACCTTTTCTCCATGTCCTCAGATAAGCTTTTTGTTCTTCTGTGCTTCTTTCTCCTTGATACTGCTGGTCAGCTTTCCTTCTCTATTTTGAAAGGTATTGTTCCCTAACCACTAGCACAAAAAAACACCCCAATCCTTAAGCTAAAATACAAGCATCATATAATTTCTCATGCTAAACAACCTGAGCTTATAGTTTGAATTAAAATATATGATCTATTTCATGTTCTGTTTTGTAATGAAATATTTTGCCTGCCGTGCCCACAATACAGTTCTTAACAATGGAAGCACAAACCCAAGTTTTGTGAAATAAAGGCTTCCTTTACCTTGTGTCAAGGTTACAAATGGAATCTGGGCTGTTTGATCTGGTGCTGAAATGAGGAATGTTGTGTAGAATATTGTGGAACCTGATAATCCAGGTGTTCCTGAAGAAAATAGTATTTCAGGGATGACAGAGCTCCCCTGAACACAACACACTGTGAGGTGCAGGGAAATGGCAGATTGAAGTTAATTGCCAAGGATTTAGGAACAAAGAGAATCCACTTTTTCCAGCAGCCAGGAGAAAAATACCTGACTTGATAGTGTCACATCTTTACAGAATAATTCTCTGCAAGAATACTTCAAACAAGCCTTTTTCAGTGGCCAGCAGTGCTGAGAGAAAGCAGCATGAATGCTGACACTTGGTGCAAGCAATTAACTGCTAACAAAACATCTGGCTCCTGGTTAAAATAAGTGGTTACACTGCAGAGTGGAAGCTGCAGAACTTGAATACAGTGGTTCCATGTTGGCAGGAGTGATTTCACCCTGAGAAGAACTTCTTTTAAGTCTACCTGCAATTACTGTCCTTGATGGGACATCTGTGGCTTGGTCGTTTCCCAGAACTCTCAAAGTCTGTTGAAGCAGTGGATAAAAATTGATTTAACTTGAATTTTAAACGAGGTCTTCTGGTGTTTTTAGGATAAGGCTAATAAAATGTCCTCTGTTTGGGTCTTCTGTTTCCATTGTCACTGTCCAGGTGATGACAAAAACTTAAAATAGTTTTCAGTGAAGCAAAGGATTTGGGCAGATTCCCAAAGAAGTTTTTATGCAATGCTCATATTGATTTTTCTAAAGATTTCCCTATGGGTGGGTGAACAAACATCAAAATTGTTTATTTAATGCTGAATTCCATTTGCAGGGTAATGTCTTCTGAAAAGTGTAAAGGTAATGTGGGTTTATGAATTGTTTGGAGTTCATCACCCCATTCAGGTTGGGTAGCCAGAAGGATCCAAGTTTCTTTACAGCTGTAGATGTTGAGTTGATCTGACTAGCCAAGGAGAGGGCTTAGGAAGTTTGGTAATCACCAACAAATAAAGAAGACTTCATTCAGGAATGAATTTCTAATACCTTTACCCATTTTCTTCCATTTTGTCCATAGCTGGATTTTACTCCCTGCCCCCAAATTCTTTGTACTAAAATGATTAACATCTAACTGCTGATTTTGTTTTTTCAGTACACTCAGAAGAAGCACTGTTTTTACTGGCAACGTGTTACTACCGCTCAGGAAAGGCCTATAAAGCTTACAGGCTCCTAAAGGGACACAGCTGTACCACCCCACAGTGTAAATACCTGCTTGCAAAATGTTGTGTGGACCTCAGCAAGTAAGTAAATCCTTCACGTTCTGTCCAGGGTTACGAATGGATTTATTTTGTTGCTTGGATTTCTCTTTGGCAGATGTCATCGTGTATAAGCTAGAAATTCATTTGGTCCTTCAGCACAAAAGATTAAAAGTTCAATTTATTTTGCTTTCAGGTGTGAATCTAATGAGCATTAACCCGTGTTGCAAAAACCTCTAAAAGTTGTTGAGTAACTTACACAGGAATTGCCAAGCTGTGTAGAGAGAAAACAGATCTCTTAGGAGCTCATTTATGGAGTTCTGCCTTATTTTCTTGTGGGGATGATGTGCTGATAGAAGCATACACCACTTACAAGTGGTGGCAAGAAGATGTGATTTGTTTGTTCAGGTGTTTGGGCTCAGATGCCTGAAAAATGCCTCCCACCCCAGCAGTTGTATAAAGTAATTTTGAAACCTGACAGCCAGTGGCCTGTTCTGTGTGTGTGGTGCTGCTCCTGCAGGTGGAGGAGATGCAAATTGAGCCTTTGTTCTTCTTTTGAGCCCTTCTTGCAAGAAAGAATGGCATTAAAATCCCAAATCCCTGCCACATCCCAATGTTGGCTCTTAACTCAGTGCTTGGGGGGCCTCACTGATTGTGTTTCTTGGGGAAACAAATCCAAACCAAGCACTGTTTTAGCTTAGATAAAGCACCTTCAAAGATCAAGTGTCTTGATGATTTTCTTGTCCTTCATCCTAGGATTGATCACTTTTGGAAAAGTCATTTCCCAAAATTTTACTGTATTTTCTGCCTCTGCTTTTGGGTTTGTTCTGTTTTTCTTCCCTCCCAGTCGAGATCTTTGACTGCAGGGTCCTGAACCTCCCTGTTGTAGAGGAGTCCAACTTAACCTTCGTTTGCAGGAACTGCTTGTGTGGTTTAAGACCTGTGAACACTGACAGTGGATTTCTGTTTTTGTTTGCAGCAGGGTGAAAACACTGGACTGCCAGTACTGTGAGCCTTGTAACCCCTTTAAACCTCTTGTTTTTTAAAAAGGCTTGCAGAAGGAGAGCAGATCTTGTCTGGTGGAGTGTTGAATAAACAGAAAAGCCATGATGACATTGTTATGGAGTTTGGTGACTCTGCATGCTTTACACTCTCCTTACTGGGACATGTCTACTGGTAACGTTGCTTTTTTATTTTGCCCAATGAAGTTGGAAGGTTTTTACTTGACCAAGCTCAGGTTTAGTCAAACATATCCTTAGTCATTACAGGGGACACCTCTCTCTGGGTTACACCATTTTGGAGCATGATGAATTCAGGTGGATAGTTGTGGAATCAGTCTGATTTGGGAATATAACAATGATTTAGTTTTCACCCAAAGACTGAAAACACAAATTCCCCTTTCCCAGGTGGTTTAAAATGCAATCCAAGAGTCTGAGTTTCTGTATCTTTGGATTTGCTCTGTACTCTGCCCTAAGAAAAACTCTCAGCTCGTTTCTCAGTGTTTCCTTTTAGACTTTTGCTGTGTTACACATGTGCAGGTCTAACCTTCAAATCAAAGTTCTGAGGGTGCCAGGCAGAATAACTTGACAAATTTAAATGTTTTGATTTTGCTGAGATGCAAGAAAGGTTTCAGTAAATGTGAATGATTGATTGAATAGGAGTGGTTGGGCTCTTGGATTCTTCTCTGCTATATCTATTCTCAGTTACTTTCAAAATTATTTTTTTGTAGCCGAATACTTAAGTGTTCAATTTAGCCCCTAATTTCTTTGTGAAAGTATTATCCATGGAAACTTAAGACGGCTGGAAGGCTGGAAATCAAGTTGCTGTTGGCAAAAAAGAAACAAGCTGTTGCAAAGAACTGTATCTTCCTAAAAATGAAAATTCTCAAGCTATTCTAGTGCTTATGTAACTTTTTTTGACAACTGTGTCTAAATGTGTCAAGTAACTTCAAAAGAACTCAGTATTTCTTAGGCTTGAAAAATGAGGAATGTTTCTATGCCTCTCAACATGTTTTTGTTTTTCAACTCCTCTTCTGGAAAACTCTCTTGAACAAAAATGCTGTTCTGAAGTTTCCCTGTGAACTGTTTCATTCTTTTTTTGCAGCAAGACAGACCGGCTTGCCAAAGGATCAGAATGTTACCAAAAGAGCCTTAGTTTAAATCCTTTCCTCTGGTCCCCTTTTGAATCACTATGTGAAATAGGTGAGTCTGCAGAACTGTTTTACTCATGTAATTCTTTGGGAGAGATTTTTGTGAGCAAAAATGAATTTAAAATACTTTGCCATTGTTTAAAACTTCTGTCTTGTTTTCTTCCATCTTCATTATTTATACATTTTTGGATTTAACAATCCAAATGTGCTTTCCAGCCTACATTTAGTAAACACTTAGATACTGTTTCTAAGAATAGCTTGAAAAAAACAATAAATGAAAATAATTTTAAAATATATATTGTCCATGGTTTTGTAGCAGAAGACTGGAAGAACACTTCTGCTTTAGTTCAAAGGGCTCAGAGTGACCTGGTCTAGTGAAGGATGTCCTTACTGCAGAGGGTTGGAATGAGATGTTCTTTAAGGTCCCTTCCAACCCATCCCAAATGTTCTGTGATTCTATGAAATGTTTCAAAACACTTCTAAAATCCTTTGTCCCCTGTCCTCGATTCAGACTGAAATATTCAGTGTATAGACTCAGGAGTAACTATTAAATCTCCTTCCCTTCTTCCAGGTGAAAAGCCAGACCCTGACCAAACATTTAAATTAACATCCTTACAGAACTTCAGCAGCTGTCTGCCCAACACTTGCACAACATTGGTGTCTAATCACAACATATCCCACAGACAGCCTGAGAGTGTCCTCATGGAGACACCCCAGGACACAATTGTGAGTTTTGCTCAAATCATTGGCTAAAATCAGCTTGTTTTTCCAGCTTGACTGAAAAAAAAAATAAAAAAAAAAGTTAATTAAACTCTACTCCGAGTACCTAAGAGCTGCCTTTTATTTTTCAGGAGCTGAACAGAATCAACTTAGAATCCTCCAATTCAAAGTACTCCTCCTTGAATTCGGATTCATCCATGTCTTACATTGACTCAGCTGTGATTTCCTCAGATTCTGTCCCTCTGGGATCAGGAACTGCCATATTGTCCAAACAGGCTCAAAATAAACCAAAAACTGGCCGGAGTTTGCTGGGGGGACCTGCAGCTTTGAGCCCATTAACTCCAAGGTGAGTGTTTGGGATGAGCAGCCTCTGCCCAGGGCTGAGCTGCTGCTGCTGCTGTTTGGGGTTTGGAGCAGGAGGGTTGGTGCTGCACAGCACACTCCAGGCACACGTGGGTGGTGTAGGGTTTGTAAATAATGCTGTACGAGGAGAACCCAAACAACTTCAAGAACTGCTCTTACTCCCAGTGTTGATCTCTCCTGGATTTTTAAACAAACAGTTAGTTATTTGGAGAGGAACTGTTGATTCAAGATATTCATGAGTATCTTGCCATGTTCTCACTTGAACAAGATGCTGTTCTGGAATAAATATGCTTATGCTTCTGCTCTGGAATAAAGTTTATTATGAAAGGCTACTGTGAAGAGCTTTCCTTGAAGTGCAACTCCTGATGATCCTGTGGTTCCCTTCCTGCTCAGGATATTCCATGCTCTGAATCTCTGTTTTTTTAACCCCTGATCAGAGCAGCTCTGCAGGTGTAACACTCAGACACTGACCCTTCCTGTCTGGTTTGTTCTCAGCTTTGGAATTTTGCCACTAGAAACCCCAAGCCCTGGAGATGGATCCTATTTACAGAACTACACCAACTCCTCCTCTGTAATCGATGTGCCATCCACCGGAGCACCTTCAAAGAAGGTACTTTGTGTTCTGCAACTCAGCTGCTCCTCTGAGAGCTTAAAGAAGAACTCGAAATACAGAGAAAAAAAAATATTTGAGCTCAGTTTTCTTCTGTCCAGGCTGTAGTTGCTGGACTAACCTAGGGAAGATCTCTGTGTTCTGGCCACCTCCCCTCACAGAGAGTTGTACAAGCACTGAAGGTTCCAAACAACACCAGATTATTCAAACTTTTCAGTTTGTTAGGGTGGAGTGTGAAGTCTTGGAATTTTTGTTTTATTTATTTAATGTATTTTCTGAAGCCTCAAGAAAGCTGAAGCTACTGATCTCTTGCAAGTAGTACTTGAATTGTAGTTTACAGACCAGAGTAATAAAAATCCTGCTGGTGGTCTGTGAAGGACTGAAAGAATGGTGCTGTTTCACTCAGCAAGGTCTTGGGTGAGGGAAACTAAAAATCTGTTTTACTCAGGAAGAAACTGCTGTGGTTGCCATAGTGATAAATGAGAGGTGGAATGTTGGTGACAGTTGAAGAACTATTTGTTCCTTTCTAAAAACAAAAACCTGAGGATTCTTCCCTGTATTTTTAGTAAATCTACAAGTTGCATGAGGGGAGTTGGTGTTTTATAGGGGGCAATATTTTGAAATAGGGTTGAATCCCTCAAAAAGTAGAACTTGAGTTGCCACGTTTGCTCTGGACAAACCTTGATGCCCACCTTGCTGTGTGCCATTCTGAAAGGGAAATTTGGGACCTGTGCTGGGATGATGAGTTAAGAATGTGCTTTGTTGGCTGATTCAATTCCTATTCTGACCATTTGAAAACAGTGGCTTGTGGTGGACTGTGCAAAATACAGGAAGGTAAACTTCCAGGAGTCTGAAAAATGGAAATAAAATTAATAAGGTGCAGCTCTTCTGAGAGCTGAAAAGCTTTGGGGGATTCAAGTTGGATTTGCTGCTGTTTTGTTGCTTTGCTGAGTGTGGCACAACAGCATCGAGGTGTGAATTTCACTATTCCACACTTAGGCCCTGCCTCAGATGGAGCTGTGCCACTACCAAAAGACAAATATTTAATACATTTTAATAAACAACTTGAATTCTGGTTCTTGCTTTGTCCAGTGCAAAGAGTTGACTGTGCCAGTTCCACTTTGCTCTTCCAGTTCTGTGTCAGCCAGGGTTTGGTGGAGCTGTGACTGAACAGAGGCAGTTTCCTAGGAAACACTTACATAAGTGAATGCAGCATTAGGATGAATCCAAAAAGCTTCTTGTCTGAGTGGGCAAGTTTCCTTTTTGGCCACCTAAACCATCCTCTGGTAATCAGTCTGGGAAAGGAAGGGAAGGACAGAGCTTTAGAGGTTGGAAAATGCACAAACTGGCATTGCTTGTGCTGCTGTTGAGTCACTTGTCCCTTTCTGGGGTCTGTCCCAAACAGCCATCGCTGAATTGAACGTTGATGTCCCTAGAGTGGGCAGAAAGATCATTTTGTTAAGCTGTTTTTAAAAAATAGGAAGAGGAGGATCTGTTCTGAAAATAGGCTGAGGTGCTGTGCAGTTTGGGAATGGCTTCTGAATGGGACTGAAATAAGATAATTCAAAAATCTTTCTGTTTTTTTGTGTGTGTGTGTTTGGTTTTTTTTACAACTTTCTGCAGGAAAAGGCCTTTAAATATGATGTCTTTTCATTCCCTTCTGTTCCTGCACAAGCACTTTAACATATAGTTTCTTGCCACTAGATGGAGATTCTATATCCTCAAATAAGCCGTGTAGAGTTGGTGTTATTAACAGGCAGAAGGAGAAAAACTTTTGGTTTCCCCTGGGGTTGGGGGAACCCTCTCCTTTACAGAAATAATTCTATTTCTCCTTGTTCAGCATTTGATGGGTGGAGGGGATTGGGTTTGGGGAAGCAGAGATGGAGACTCCTGACATAATAACAAACCTGTAGAAACTCTGTGTTGTGCAGACTGTCAGCAGGATCAGCCAGGCTGGAACAAAATCTGTTTTCTCCCAGAGTGGGAACAGCCGGGAAGTCACTCCAATTCTTGTTGCACAAACACAGAGCTCTGGTCCACAGACAAGGTAAAAAAGCCCAAAACACTGGAGTGTTTTCTGTTCAAACAAAGTTAAAACTGTTACTGTTAAAAGTGGAACAAAGAAGCTGACTCTCCAATTTTTGTTTCCAGTACAACACCTCAGGTATTGAGCCCAACCATTGCTGCTCCACCCAACGCGCTGCCTCGCCGAAGCTCTCGCCTGTTTACCAGTGATAGTTCCACAACCAAGGTACTCCCTGCCTTTCTCATCCATTCCCCATTTCCACATCTTCATAGCAGTGTTAGCAGCTTAAAAAACAGATTCTGCACTCAGCAAGGGCATGGCTGGGCACGGTTGTTACACGGCATTTTACACGATTCGCTCTCGAGTTTAGAGTTCTGAATTTAAGAGGCTCTTTTAGATGTAACTCTTGCTTTTCTTATTCGCAGGAAAATAGCAAAAAATTAAAAATGAAGTTTCCACCTAAGATTCCAAACAGAAAAACGAAAAGTAAAACAAATAAGGGAGGAATAACTCAACCAAACTTAAATGACAGTTTGGAAATTACCAAACTGGACTCTTCCATCATTTCAGAAGGGAAAATTTCCACTGTTGCACCACAGATCCAAGCTTTCACGCTACAGAAGGCAGCAGCAGGTCTGTTTGAGCATTGTTGGACTGTAGTAGAGTAAAATCTGATATATTTGGGTTTTATTGTTGCTTCCATATTTGCTTCTTTCCCATTTCATTTAGCCTGCAGCTCTCACCTTTGTGTAGTGATAAAAACTGATTTAATTCAACATCTTCTTAACTTAGAAACAGGTGAAGAAATACTGAGTGGTAATTGTCAACAGATATATCTTGCAAGCTCTGGTCCTTATTAATTATTAAAGTATTTTCAAAGTATTGATATATAAAGTATTATAAATTCTTATGCAGTGTAATAATTATGATAATAGAGTAAGTAATGTTATTATGATTATAAGTGTTACATTGTTATAAAGTATAACTTCAAAATGATAAAGTATATAATTTATGACAGTATTATTATTCCTGGCAACTGATTGAAAGGAATTACTCACAACCCAGAGCTGTCCCCTCAATATGGGCTGTTCTCCCTTGATATTTCCCATTTGTTTAAAAACAAGTCTTTATTCAGATTATCAGAATATCCTAAGCAAAATGCTGAATTCCCCTCTTTTGGCTCAGGAATGTTTCCAGGCAGCAAGAGGATGTCTCCATGGCTACCAGGCTCGTGGAAACTGCTCAGACCTAGAGAAATGTTGGAGAAGCTGCTGGAAATGCAGAACTCCACTTGCTTTGAGCCCCAGAGTTTAAGGACTCATTATTTTCTGGCTTCCCTTACAGAGGCTGATATTCAGAATATCACGCTCATGTTAATTTAAGTGTATAATGTTAAGAGTGTATAAACCTTGTTTGGAAACTCCTGAAAGTTTTTCATAAGCAAATTCAGGAGCAGTGCACAAGGGAGAGCTGTTGGGATTAGCACTTCCAAGTAAAGAAGTCTTAGCTGTCTCTTTTTTTTTTCCCCACTTTTATTTATTGTGTTTTTCTCCTAGAAGGTTTGATGAGCCTTCTCCGGGACATGGGGAAAGGTTATTTAGCCTTGTGCTCCTACAACTGCAAAGAAGCCATCAATATTTTGAGCCATTTGCCATCCCACCACTACAACACAGGCTGGGTGCTGTGCCAAATTGGGAGAGCTTACTTTGAGCTGGCAGAATACATGCAGGTAGGAACTGGGGCTGGGCCTTCCTCTTCTCACTTTGCTTGGGCAGTTTTACACAAAACCTGCTAAGTTTCATTCCTGTAAAATCTATGGGAAGTTTGAAGTTGTGGTAAATGGATAAATATAAAAGTTACACCTGGAATGGATTTAGATCTTCAATCTGCTTCATTAGAGCTTTATCACTGAGCTTTCCTAAATTTTTTTCTTAATGTCATTTCCTGTTGTATCCAAGTGTTGGGGTCTCCTCCTTGTGTGTCCTGTCTCCATCTCCTGCTGTGCTGATGGAATTGTTTGCACTGTTTTAGAACAGAGCACTCACCAATACGAGCTCTAAACCAAAACCCTTCTCTCCATTCTACTTAATTCTGATCACATCAGTGACCCAGTTTCCCTTCCAGCCTCCCCAATGAAACGTTGGCACAGCTGAGGTGATGCCAAAGTGCTCCAGAATCAGGAGGGAGCAGTTGAGGGTAATCCCACAGTTCACCTTTCCTTGGCACTGCTGTCCTGCCAGCTGATGTGCCTGTTTGCTGTGTTTGCAACACTCCCTGGCAGAATGTGTGCAGCAGACAAAGGACAGAGGGAGGTTTTTGAGCTGTGCACAGTCTGTTTGGAGTTGGAACATGCTGGGTGCTTTCATAGATTATTCAGAAAGGTGAGAGGACAGATTTTAATCACAAAATTCCGCAGTGGTTTGGGTTGAAAGAGACCTCAAAGCTCATCTATTCCCACCCCTGCCATGGCAGGGTCACCTCCCACTGTCCCAGGTGCTCCCAGCCCCAGTGTCCAACCTGGCCTGGGACACTTGAGGGATCCAGGGACAGCCCCAGCTGCTCTGGGTGCCCTGTGCCAGGGCCTGCCCACCCTGCCAGAGAACAATTCCTACCCCTGTCCCATCCAGCCCTTCCCTCTGGCAGTGTAAAACCACCATCCCTTATCCTGCCACTCTCTGTTGGCATGGTTAACAATCATAACTGGCCCACAGGAGTCTGCTGTATCTTTCTGAATTTGTGGATGATGTTTTTGCCTCGCTCGAGCAGGGCTAGAAACAGGAATGCAGCTGAGTCAGCAGGAGGGGGAGCTGGCTGCATTCCTGCTGGCATAAGTATCCTGGGATTCAGTCACTTCCTTCCCTTGAAAGGAAAGTTCCAGGACTTGCAGCTTTGTGTAGAACACTTCAAAAGCAAAGAGGATGCTCAGGCTGGACATGAGGCCTTGGCCTCTGTGCTCTGCCTTGGTGGCTGGAATTCTATTTTAAGTTTCATTTCTGTTCTCAGGCGGAGAGAATATTTTCAGAAGTGAGGAGGATTGAAAACTACAGAGTAGAAGGCATGGAAATCTATTCCACCACACTCTGGCATCTGCAGAAAGATGTTGCCCTTTCAGTTCTTTCTAAGGATTTGACAGACATGGATAAAAACTCACCAGAGGTATAAAATGCTGTGGGCTTGAGTGAGAAGAGAGGAACTGTACATGGTAAAACCAGTGATTCAGAACAGAGCTTTGAGCTCTAATCCAGTGTAATTTCCAGTGGGAATACACCTGAATATGGGAAAACTGGAGAGGGAGGTGGCAGGGTTGTCTGTTGAACTGCTGATGCCTGAAATGGCTCCTTAAAATTTGAATATCAGCTTATGTGGAACAGGGTGAAGCCTTTTATCTGTTAATGTTTATATAAATTTGCCTTGGCACCATTCAGCCAGGCAGATCATGGGTTAGTCAGTCACTCCTGCTGCTGCCAGTGTGCAGAGATAAGGAGTATCTTTTACCTGTACCTTTGAATTGCTGAAGTTAATTCACTGGCACTTAAAATATTTGTTCTAGAATTTATTTGCAGACATGATGTTGCATATTTTTATACCAAAGTCCATTAAACTGCCGGGGGTGGTGGTAATGTAGTCACAATGTGCCAAAACTCAGAAATCTTTCATGATTTGACTGCTACAGTAAAAATAAAAGATGTGAGTTGATAAATGTGCTCTTAAGAACTGAGCAAACTGTAGTAGATATTGGAAATCTTTTTGGTGGAGGAGGAAATCAAATTCATGTTGTCCTGTTAATTTGTCAAAGAGTGGAAAACTCAAACCCAGTGAAGCAGTTGGTGGTTGTAGTAAGATTAGTCAGGATTGAGAGAAATGCAGATTCTAATCCAAGGAGTGGAGAATAGAGAATAGTTCTGTGCTCTGGCAGTAATGCTAAAAATTTGGGGAAGTGAGGGACCCCAGGCTGTGGTGTTTACAGTCTTGGTGGGTGCTGAGCAGCAGGGAAAGAAGAGGTTGTTGCTAAAATTCTTCCTCTTCAGATTTCCAGATTTGTCAGTTGGAGGGAGCTGAAGAAATAAAGTAGCATCTCCCCCTTTGTTATTCTTAAATATCAAAGATGTTTCATTTCTGGCCTTTTCAACAGCTTGAAAAGCTTTAGTCATTAGTCATCAAAGGATCTAATTGGCACAGACTTGTTGGATGTCCATGGATTCTCCATTTCTGTATTTCAGTTTGCTTATTTATTTATTTTAGAAGGTATGTTTAGCCCTGCTTGCCTCACAGGAGTGAGCCTGAACTAACTCTTGATTTATTCCTGTTTTTTTAATCTAGGAGTAAGTTGTTTATAATTATTTAAGGTGATCAGCTCAAACCTAGTCACCCAGAATTGTAAAAACAAGTGTTCTGCTCCTGCCCTGCTGTTGTTGCAGGCCTGGTGTGCTGCAGGAAACTGCTTCAGCTTGCAGAGGGAACACGACATTGCCATCAAGTTCTTCCAGAGGGCCATCCAGGTGGATCCAAACTATGCCTATGCCTACACCCTGCTGGGCCACGAGTTTGTGCTGACAGAAGAACTGGACAAAGCTCTGGCCTGTTTCAGAAACGCCATCAGAGTCAACCCCCGGCACTACAACGCCTGGTAGGTTTGGCTCTGTTCCCCTGCTGCAGAATTCCTTCTGGAGGAACAGCTCCTGGATGCTGCCACTGCTGTGATTTCATGGAGTCAGTCTGGTTTGGGTTGGAAGAGATCTTACAGCCCCTCCAGTGCCACCCCCTGCCATGGGCAGGACAGCCCCACCACCACCCCAGGTTGCTCCGAGCCCCATCCAGCCTGGCCAGGGACATTCCCAGGGGTGCAGGGACATTCCCAGGGGTGCAGGGACATTCCCAGGGGTCCAGGGACAGCCACCATCTACCTCCCACTGTTCCCCCCTGCAAGAGAGCAAAGCCATTCCTGCAGAAGATGAGGGGGTTACTTTCACAAGGAAGGCAAAAACTTGGCTTTTTTTAAATTTTATTATTTTGTTTTCACAGATTGTTTAGACTGTATTCCCCCAGCTGCTTTGTTCTGCTGGGCAGCATTCTTTGTGCATTGTTTCCTCAGTTGCAGTAGGAGAGATGAGATCTCAGCCTCTTTGTACCTTAGGACATGCTTAATTTCTTACAGCTTTTTAATCTATAAGGCAGTAGAAGTTAGATCTGTGAGTGTGAGCCACTTAGTGTTAATAACTTGAGTGTGCTTTTTATTTAGCAGTTCCTTAGCCAGTCTTCCTGTGTATCACACATCACTTCTTCAGCTACAAAGGATAAAGAAAAGAAAATTTCAGACAGCTTTTTCCCCCAAGAAATCCCTTCCTCCCTAGATGGGGTTGGCAAGGCTACAAACCATTCCTGGCCTGTCACCTTCACTGACAGAAACCAATTTGGTTAAAATCCAGTGCTACTTACCAGAACTGTTTCTCTGCTGCAGGTACGGGTTGGGAATGATTTATTACAAACAGGAGAAATTCAGTCTGGCAGAAATGCATTTCCAGAAAGCACTTGATATCAACCCCCAGAGCTCAGTCCTGCTGTGTCACATTGGAGTGGTAAGTACATGGCACTTCACCTGGCTGGGAGGAGGGTTTTTGGGGTGGAGAGGAGGCGAGGAAGATTTTTCTTTCTCTGAGGAAACTTGTTCAGACTTGGTCTAGAATTGGGCAAATACTTTTCTAAAGGAGCAGACTGTGAATAAATGTGGTCAAAAGGGTTTGTCCTTGCCCAGCAGATGGGCTGTTATTTTTTTTTTTCCTCTTTTGGAATTGTTCTCTCTCTCTGTACCAGGTCCAACATGCACTGAAGAAATCTGAGAAGGCTTTGGACACTCTGAACAAAGCGATCAACATCGACCCCAAGAACCCACTATGCAAATTCCACAGAGCCTCGGTGTTATTTGCTAATGAGAAGTACAAGGTCAGTCTTGATGCTCGTGGCAGCCTTGAAATTCCTGTAGCTGGGAATGGGGATGCTTTGGGAGCTGAATGTTTACTAAATGTCACCCTGGGCAGCACCAGGGCTTGCAGGAGGAGCTACGGGAGGTTTTATCTTTGGCAAGTGCCACCCTCACCAGGGTGTTAAATGTTTTGATTGTAGTAAAATCTGGGGCCAACAGGTGTTGCTTTTTAAATTATTATTTTAGTCTGACCCACTGTCATGAGTTTTTGCTAAATTCCTAAAAAAACTCAGCCAACTGCTCCGTGTCCAATTACAGCAATAAGAACCAGCTGTTTCCAGGGTTGTGCTGTGGAATGCAAAGTCAGAAGTGAAGCAGTTTTGGGCTGATCCCCTGCTGACCTGAACCTTGTTTAGAATAAGAGAAGATTTTCCCACAGGATTTATCCAGTGACTTTTCCTCTGGCCAGTGTTTTTTTTGCTCCAGAAGACAAGCCAAGTCTGTTTTGAAACTTGCCTCAGAAACGTGTGTGCACACTGAAAGGGAAAACTTTAGTTTTATTTCTCACTGCAGACTAAATATTTTTCAGTTGAATTTCTTAATGATGCCAGGTGACTGTCACAGCAGAGTAAACAGCTCCAGCATGAAGAGCTAGTTTAAAAGTAAAGTAGAAACTTCACTAAATGAGTTTGGTTCCAAATGCCTAATAGAAACACTCTTTCCAACCTTTCAGTCGGCTTTACAAGAACTTGAAGAACTGAAACAGATTGTTCCCAAAGAGTCTCTTGTTTACTTTTTAATAGGAAAGGTAGGTAAACTTCACTGTGATCATAACTTCTCTGCTTTCCTTTGCTGTTTAATGAGAAAACTTGATACTTGTCACTAAGATGCTTCCACTTGGAGCAGTATTCTAAAAATTCCCAAAGCTTTAACTGAGGCTTGGTGCTCACAGCTGTATTTATGTGCCAGCTTTTAAATGCAAAGGACAGTTAAAGAGAGCTGGAGATGATAGTCCATCCCTCAGGCAGCACAGCTGGTTATTTGCACGTGTAACTATTAAAATGTGAAATCTCATTCTCATGCACTGTGGCAGAAATACTGAATAAGAAGCAGCTACATTCCAACCTTTCCTGTGTGAAATGACAGATGTGGGGACAGAAATCCTCCTTCCCACCTCCTCCTCTGCTGATAAACTTTAAATAACTTCTGCAACTTTCTGCTGGAGGGTGTCTGGTCACTTGGAAGCACCAAGACAAACTTCTCTAATACAGTGCTGGAGAACTCTCTATCAGCAAGATTTCTTTATTTTGTTTAAACTGGAGACAGGTAAAAGGATTTGTGCTGAAATGTGTTCACTGGTATTTGTCCAGTGAACAAATTGATCTCTAAACTGATGTGAGAGTGGTCATGTCTTGACAAACTGAAGGATTTTCACTGTTTAAAATGCTCAGCACAGATAACTAACTTCCTCATCTGCACTTAATGATAAAGAATCTCTTAGCTGTTCATTTTTTTTTTTTTAATTTTTAAATAGAAACACTTGCTCTTTCTACACATATTTATTTCCCTTGGGGCTCACATAATAAATTCTTCATCTCCACCCTCTGTTGCTTTCCATAAAACATCACTGAACTGTGGCTCGGAACATTCATTACCCAAACCTTCATGTAGCAGCTTCATGTAAAGGTAGCTTTTTTTCTGCCATTTTTTATTAGGTTTATAAAAAGCTGGGTCAGACACATCTGGCCCTAATGAATTTCTCCTGGGCTATGGACCTGGATCCCAAAGGAGCCAACAACCAGATCAAAGAGGCCATTGACAAGCGGTACCTGCCCGATGATGAGGAGCCCATCACCCGTGAGGAGCAGATCAGTGAATGTTACCCCTACGAGTCAGGTCTGTGCTCCAGCCCCGCCCAGCTCAGCAGTTTTGGTCACTGAGGTGTGGCAAGAGAGCCAGGTTTAATCAGGGAAACAAATATTCCTGCTCAGCAAGTGAAAGCTCTCACTCTGGGGGGGGGGCTCTTCACTCAAAACTCATTCATTTTTCCCTACAGAAAGCGTGGCGTGTGAAATTCCTTTAGATGTAGTAGGACAGAGATCGTGGTAACTGAATTTATACAAATCACAGGTTTAGGAGTATCCCAGGAGAGCAAGGCATTCCCAGGGCTGCAGGTATTCCATCATAAAGCATCAAATAATTTCAGAGAATATGAATGGCAAATTCCATCATAGAGCATCAAATAATTTCAGAGAATATGAAGGGCAACTGAAGTTGTCTGTAGATGCTTTTTCAGAAGTTAAAGTGGATGTTGGATCGAAATACTTGGTGTGCTGAACATGAAAGGTGGCTTTTGATGAAGGTCGTGGAAGCAGTTTGATTTGGATCAAGAGAAAATAAAACACTGTGGGGAGTAATTCACAGATAGGTGAATCACAGCCCAGGTTTTTCTTCTCTCAGCTTTTGATTATGAACTTAAATTCCATAAAGCATGGACAGACATAAATATTGGCCTATCTGCAGGCTAAAATGCAGATAGAAAATAAATGCTAATAAGCAATTTAATTTTCTTCCTGCAAAGAAGGAAATGCAGGAGGATTTGGGTTCTTATTAATGGACAAATGCTGTGTCCTGCAATTCCAGATTCTCAACTGAAAAATAGGGAAAGGTGACAACTGTATATCACGTTGGTTTTTATTGGTCCTGTGTGGTTTTTACCATGGGAACATTACCCTGCACTGCACTTCTGGAAGTATCCAGAGTTTGTTTTTTTTTTTCTCTGCCTGCTGCTGTAATTGGGGTAATTTCCAGCCCCAGCTCCCTGGGCTGAGCCTGTTCTGACCAGGAGATGGAGACAGAGACTGGAACTGCTGAGCAACACCAGAGCAGTACAGAAACAAACCCCAAAGGCCAACCAAACAAGAAAAAATAATTAAGAAAGGAAAAAAGCTTAATCTGTCCAATGAGCATAAACAAAATGTGTTGGGTTGTGTCACAGTTCAGCTTCCCTGGCTGTGCAGAGAAAGTGTGGAAGAGTTCCACAGGCTCAGCTGAACTGCTCTCAGGAGTAATTAAAGTAATTTAAGGTAATTTGGGAGGGGGGAAATGGAGTTCTTTGTAATGCTCTGGGTGTTGGGGGAGCCTGGCAGGGGCAGCCCTGTGACCCTGAGGTGTCCTTCTCTCCACAGTGGGCACGGACGAGTCCCAGGAGAGCAGCATGACGGACGCGGATGACACGCAGCTGCACGCCGTGGAAAGTGATGAATTTTAACCTCCAAGAGCCAGTGTCTGAGCTTGAGTGTGTGTGACTGGTACTGTCGTGTTCTCCCCTTCCTTGGCATCCTGGGTTCTACATCTCTGAGCCAGCACTGTCGTTGTTCTCCACTGACACCACGAGTGCACCTCAGACCTGAACTTAGCAGAGTTCATGGCAGTGCAATATCCAGCTGCTGCTGAGTCTGATTAAGTTGGCTCTTACACACTTAAGGCAGTGACTGAGGAGAAAAATGCTGGTTTTGGACTCCCCCTTGCTGGAAAAAAAAAATATCATGGAAGACAGACTTGTGGTTTGCTGTATGGAAGCCAGTAGATGTGGGGATAGTACTAATGACGAGGTGTCTTTGTTCTTTTTCCAGAAATGTGTCTTAGTTTGGGTCTTTCTCGGTCAGCAGAGTGCTGAACCTCATTTCCAAGTTCTCCAAGGACAGTGTTGACAAACAGGTTGTTCAAGACTTTTGCATATTGTAGTGTAACTTAAATGCCAGGGAGTGTCAATGACCTTAAAGCTGCAGTGTCTCCAGTGAGCAAGCAGGACTGGGCGTGTGTCAGGCCACGTGAAACACCCCCTGTCCCTGCCCAGAGTGCAACTGCAGGAGAATCACATTGCAGGATCAGAGCTTTCCTGAAATGCTTTCGTGTTCTAACCATGAGTTAATTTATTCACCCGGTTTTGGAAAGGTCAGTGTTTACTTTGTGTTTCTGTCAGCACCACCTTGCTTCGTTTTTCATGCACCCCTTGACTGCTCTTCCCCTTTGAAGAATAAAAAAATCAATAAAAGGGAAAAATCAAGAGAGAAATGTAGATACAAGTGTAATGTGAAACATCAAACCCTTAATCCTGTGAGAGTGGGAAGACTGGAAGCCTTAATACAATCAGAACCTTGGTCAAAGGCATCAAATAATTGCCTCAGATCCTTATCTCCTTAGGTCTGGTATCACTTTGAAAACTATTTTGTAAAGTGTGGTCCAAGCAGGATGCAAAAATGTGCAATTATTTGTCTTTTCCCTTAATTTTTCTAAACTGTTCTTTAAGTTTCCCATTCTAGGAACACTTTCCTTTCCTCCAGGGTCTGTTTCTGAGAGGAGAAAGCTGTGCCACGTTAGTGAGTCCAAACTGCTCTCTGTAGCATTCTGCAGCAGCAATTGGTGCCCTTTGTGCAGTGATGATAAAGAAAGTGTATGATACAAGCAGTTTTAAAGAGCAATTTATGCCTAATAAATTGGGAATGATACAAATTTCATAGCAACGTATTTGTTGTGATCAGTCTTAATGGTTTTTTCTTTTTTAAATCTGTTGGGTTTTAGGTGTCTCTTCGTTTCCTTTACACTTCAATTTCTTTTGAATTCTGTCCTTATCCACTTGGTACCTCTTTTGTCCCAGCTTCTCTCTGGTCAAGAGCCACATGGACACCTTTATCCCTTGAAAAATCATCCCCAAGTTCTGAGCAGAAATAGAATTCTGTGGTTTAATGTTTTTTTTTTTTTTTAAATAGGAGGATGGGCCGTGAAAAACAGGCTTCAATTCCCCTCATAGGGTGAAAAAAAACCCCTCTAAATCTAAAATCTGAGGAATTAAAGGAGGTTAAATGAGCTTTGTGGCTCTGCCCTTCAGCTGGAGAGCTGCTGAGTGAGTGATGGTGGCACCTCTGGGCTGGGTCGAGGATCTCTCAGGGGTTCCTCAGGGGGCTCTGGGTTGATTCCCCCTCCTGGAGAACCTTCCCTGGGAAAGGCACAGGGCTCAGCTTTCCCTGGAATGGGGCTGGAGCCAGGACACAGCTCCCAGGCCCTGCTCCTGGGGCTCCTGCTGGGGTTTCCCAGCACATCCCTCACTGGAGGAGTTTTTTGGGCAGCACCTCCTGCTGAGGTCTGCAAGCAGCACTCGTGGAATGCCACTAATTACCTTGTTAATTGGCTTCCTTCTGATTCCCAGCATATTTTCGAAACAAAAAGCAGGTGCTGTTTATTTTTCCATAACAAATGTTGTTCATGTGGAGGACAAGAGATCCAGGAATTGCGGGGGCTTTTTTTTTCCCTTTTCTTTTGTTCCCTGAAAACCACAGTAAAATCTTTAAACCCCTTGGAAAGAGCTCTTAACTCAAGCTGGGATGGTCAAAAGATTTTTGTGCTGTTTGCAAGATTTAACACGTTAAAGCATTTCTGGCTTTATGTGTTCATCCTACCTTAAAGGTATTTTTTTTTTTTTTTTTTTTTCTCCAAGAATCCAGGGTCACATTTAGCCCATGCTGCTATTTTATGTGCTAAGGAAAAACACAAAATTACAATTGAAGGACTAAAATTTGGCTCTTTGAGGAGGGACAGAAAGGAAAGGGCTGAGCATGGAGGCACTGGCAGGCAGGTGAGCAAATGTTCACTGAAGAGAATTAGGGAACTGTCATTTTCTTACAACAAAACTATGGAAGAATGCAAAGTGTGGGTGTGGTGTTACTATTTGCATTGAAACTGTAATTTGATTTGTCCTTTTTTTCCTTTTTTTTTTTTTGCTTTTCATGATTTTTTTTTTTTTTTTAATTTCAAAAATTGTACAGTCCTAGGGGGAAAAAAAGTCTTTTCTGTTAATATATTTGCAATTCATGAAAGGATGTGGAAAATCAAAATAAATTACTTTTAAAAGCAGGCTTAGCCCAGGTGCTTTGGGTCAGGGGTGGGATTTATCCTTCAGGAGCAAGTGCCAGAGGTTGGGGAAGGTTTAAGGACACCTTGGGGTGCTCAGGGCTTTTCCCTGTCCTGTACTCCCTGAGCCTCCAGGTGTCACCTGGAACTCTACCACAGCCTTCCCAGTGGGCTGCAAGGTCCTGGCTGGAATTTTGGGTGAGGTGGGAGGTGTGACACGGGTGGGACACCGGGGGTCAGCACCTGGAGCTGCTGGAGCCAGTCCTGACAAATCCCCGGGGCTGTTCCAGGGGTTGGAGCCCCTCTGGAGCTGGGGCTGCTCACCTGGAGAGGAGAAGCTGCAGGGAGAGCTCAGAACCCCTGAAGGGGCTCCAGGAGAGCTGGAAAGGGACTGGGGGGGACAAGGATGGAGGGACAGGACCCAGGGAATGGCTCCCACTGCCAGAGGGCAGGGAGAGGTGGGACAGTGGGGAGAAATCCTTCCTGGTGCGGCCCTGGCACCGGCGGCCCAGAGAAGCTGCTGCTGCTCATCCTCACTTTCCATCCTGCAGAAGATTCAAGAAGCTCTTGGGTATGGAGCAGGTTAATTTTATGATCATTTTTTCCTGCCTTTCCCCACCCTGTGGCTGTAGCTGCTGTTGCTCAGCAGAGAAATTGATTATTACAGTCTCTTATACTTCCA
Organism: Certhia americana; assembly: GCA_018697195.1. Taxonomy (NCBI): domain Eukaryota; kingdom Metazoa; phylum Chordata; class Aves; order Passeriformes; family Certhiidae; genus Certhia; species Certhia americana. Next base: position 146,630 of record JAGMWU010000055.1, read on the forward strand.
ACCCTGGAGGAAAAGCTTCCCAGGAAGGTTCAGGGCTGTGCAGGAGTTCCTCCTGCTGCATGTCCTCATCTTGGATTGAGCCTTCCACCACTCCTTTTTGCCCAAACTAACCCAGTAATTTTAGAGAGCAGAGTTTGGCTGTACAAGCAGCACTGAGATTAACCCCTTCCTAGGTTCCTTCCCCCTGCTTTTCCCATGGCTCTGTTAATCCTGGACATTTATTCCTGTGGCTCCAGTTGAGCTCTGGGTCACTGAGTGTTGCCCTGCAGTGAGAGCTGAGCTGTTCTGTTCCTCCTGAGCCTCACTGCAGCCTCTCCCTGTGGGATGGGGCTGAGCTCTGCCTGGTGCTAGACCTGGGCTGAGCTTTAGGTGCCTGCAGAGATGAAATTGGGTTTATCCATCGTTCCAGGGCTGAATTGCAGCCGTGTGCTGAACACCAGTTGTGCAGGAACACCCACATCTTACTGAGCTTTGCACTCCTTCCCTTCTTCATCACTGACTTTGTTGCTGCAACATCTTATTTTCTGTCCCTCCGTCCAAATCTGTGACTTTGTTTCATGGAGAAGTGATCCACAAGCAGGAGTTGCTTTTTGTTTTTAGTGGAGCAGAACTGGGTTTTTCCAAGGCAGGGATCTCAGTGCTTTTAAACTTTGGCACCTGCAGAGTGAGGAGGTGATGGTTTGGATTTTCCAGGATAACCAGGAAAAACCACCGGGTTGTTTCGTGTTCCCTGGGGAAGGAGAGCAGGGGCAGTGTCTGTGTGGGGACAGTCTGGGATCAGGATGGGAACCTCCAACAGTGGATTTGGAGCATCTCAAACATCCTTCCAGTCCTGAAAGGGGCTTAGAAAAAAGGAGGGAAAGTAACATTTTACACAGGCAGAGAGTGACAGAACAAGAGGGGAAAACACTTTAACCTGAGAGAGATTTAGATTCGATGTTAGGAGGAAATTCTTGACTCAGTTTGGCAGGGCCCTGGCACAGGATGCCTGGGCCCCATCCCTGGAATTGTCCAAGGCCAGGTTGGACATTGGGAGCACCCTGGGACAATGGAAGGTGTCCCTGCCATGGCAGGGGTGGCACTGGATGAGCTTTGAGGTCCCTTCCCACACAAACCATTCCAGGATTCCATGATCCTCTCCCCAGTTCTGCTGTCCCAAAAGGAAACAGCGACTCTCCTTGCCCAGAACCATCAGTGAGAAATGAAAGAGCTCGCCTGCTTTCTGCTTTTTGGCCGGTGGGACATGAGGTTGAGACTTTTATTTGAATTAAAACTCTCCTGGCAGAAAAATTAAAAGACAAATTTTAAAAAAGCAAGAGGAGGAGCAGATGAAGCAACTCCATGGCTGTGCCCCACACCAGTGGAAGTTTTGTGTGTGATGGCAGAGGGGTGACCCCGAGGCCAGCAGCCTGTGGCTCTCAGGGGACAGAGGCAGCTGGGGACCTTGGGGACAAGGGCCGGGGGTCCCCCAGTGCCAGGACCCGCTGTCCCCCACGGCTGGAGCCCGTGTCACCCGTGGGACAGGGACCCACGACAGCCACGGGACACAGGCCCAGGGCCACTCAGGGGACACGGGCCCTGCGTCACCTGTGGGACACGGGCCTGGTGCCATCCTCGGGACGGGCCCGGTGTCCCGTGCGGGACCGCAGCCCCCGTCCCCCGCACCGGGGCTCGGTGTCCCGGCAGCACCTCCCGCTCCCCCGGCAGGTCCTTCCCCGCCGCGGGACCCCGCTCCCCGCACGGGGCACGAGTGGCCTGCGGCCCGCGGGACACCCCCGCGCGTCCCCCGGCTCCCGCCCCGCTGCCACCTGCGCGACACCGGCGACCCGCGTGCCCCCCGCCCCGCAGCCGGGG
>JAGMWU010000055.1:171079-205245 GCA_018697195.1 Certhia americana
ACAGGGCAAAGAAGTGAATTTGGTCACAAAACCGCCTCAGTTTTCACCCCTGCCTTGCATGATGTAGACGCTCACAGCTCTCGGTTACCGATGGTCTCTGAGAGCAAAAGGGACTGCAATACAGCAATTTAAAAAAAAAAAAAAAAAAATAAAACGGGAAAGAGGGAAAAAAGGCGTAAGAGAACCAAAGCCACATTCTGCCTGGTCATTGTGCTTATCACCTCTGACGAGGGAACACAAGTCAATCCTCATTGCTAAATCATTACAAATCAAGCTATAACAGTACCACAACCAAGGTCACAATTTAAACTGATCTGCGAGCATATTCAATCCATAAGCCCCACAAAGCGTGCTACCTTGGCAGTGTGGCTACAGCAAAAAAAAAAAAACAAAAAAACAAAACAAAAATAAACCCACACAATTCCCCATCCTGCCGCGCCAAACGCCAGGCCGGGTTCTGCGGACGGGGTGGGCGGCGGGGACCGCGCTCCGAGCCGGGTTCGTGATCCGGCACGGTGATGCCGGCTGGTCCGGTGCATCCGGCCGGTGATACCGGGCCTCGGTCCGGTGATCCGGCACGGTGATCCGGGCTCGGCCGTTGATCCGGGCTCGGTACGGTGCCCCCAACCCAACCAGCCCGGTGATCCCGGCCCCGGTGCCCCAAAACCCAGCCGGTGCTCCTGGCTGGCCCGTGTGCCCCAAACCCAACCTGGCCCGCTCGGAGACCCGGCCCCGCTGCCCGGGACCATCCGGTGCCCCGGTCCCGGACGGTGATCCGGTTACCGGCACCGTTCCCCGGGCTCGGGCCCGGTACCCCGGCCCCACTTGCCCCCAATCCCAGCCCGGTGCTCCCGGCCGCCGCTCAGAGCCCGGACCCGCTCGGAGCCCCAGCCCGGTGCCCCAGCCCGGCCTGCTGCCCCAGCCCACTGTCCCGGCCCGCCGGTGCTCCTAGCCGGCCCCGCTGCCCCCAGCCCCGCGCGGAGCCCCAAGCCCGCTCGGACCCCCAGCACCGGACGGGATCCGGACCCCGCTCGGAGCCCCCAGCCCCACTTCCCCGGCCTCGGCCCGGTGCTCCGGCCTGGCCCCGCCTCGGAGCCACCGGCCCCGGCCCTGCGCCCCCAGCCCCACGCTCCCCGGCCCGGCCCTGCTGACCCCAGCCCCACTGTACCCCGTCCCGGCCCCGGCCCTGCTGCCCCCAGCCACGACTCCCAGCCCGGCCCCTCTCGCCCTGCTGCCCCGCCCCACTGTCCCAGACACCGCCGAGCCCCCAGCCCCGCTCGGGCTCTGGCCGGGCCCCGCTGCCCCCAGCCCCATGCTCCCAGCCCCGCGCCCTCTCTTCTTGCTTGGGGGCCCTGCTGCCCCCAGCCACACTCTGCCCTCCGCACTTTAAAACGCTGAGATCTCAATTCAGAAAAAAAAGAATATTAAAAAAAAAATATATGATATATATATATATAATCAGCTTGAAGGCGCGCTGTTTCCCGTGCCAGAATGGAAAACTCCAAGAGGATACGCTAAAGCAGGAAGAGCATCAGAGGTTCCTCCATGAAAACAAAGCTATAAAAAGAGACAAAATGGTTTAAAGAGGAAAAACGGCTGCACGCAAACAGAGGACGTGGAGTCTGTGGCACTCGGGGCCAACCACGTCGACTCAGTTTGATCCGCCGGGAGCGGCACGACCCACAGCCGAGCGATTCCCGACGTTACACCGGGCTGCTTCTCATCGCCGTATTTGAGGGGCACAAAGCCACCTGGACACAAAACCTGCTGATGAACCACCCACACACGCCCTTGGCCCAAACCAGTTCAAAATATAATGGTCAGTCAAACAATGAAAAAACCTGCAGTCCTCCCATACCTGACCGGTTTCATGAGAAAACTACAGTTTTGGTCATTCAAGTGCATTTGTACATAACACGGAAGATATCCTATGGGAGTGCCTGCCTCTGCTCCACCTGGACACAACTTGAAGCAGAGACGGACGACACCCGTTGGGTTAAATAAGTTTAGTTCGCAAATATTAGATGCTAGTTTTTTTGTCTTCCTACGTGAACCCCATGTATACCCCAAACGATGGAAATTTCTCCCTAACAAGCGCTGGAAGATGCTAATCCCGGATGGAATGTAAACACAAGTAGGGATCACGGAAAGGCATTCAGGCTAGCCGGACGCTCCCAGCTTGTTTTGGGGGGAAAAATAATCCTGGACGGCAGGCCGGTTTCGAAATAAAATAAAATACAAATATGCGGCGGAAATAAATTAAAGGGAAAGGTTATGGAGCTCGCAGCCCCTCGGAAAATGACCGCCCATTGTGACCACGGGAGCAGGGAGAGCGCCGGTGACGGCTCCGCGGTGACAGACCACCGGGATTACCGGCACGCTCCGCTCTCCTATTTTCCAGGCGGTTTGGGGCCCGGGAACCTGCTCCCTCCACGCGTTTTGCAAGCTTTGAGGTTATGCATTCAATTTTTTTTTTTTTTTTCTGTTTACTTTTAAAACTCGCGTGCCCCCCCACCCCCACCCCCAGCCCCCCTTTCCCACCAGGTGGGGAACCGTGCCCCCCCTTTATTCCCTCCGCCCTTCCTTCCCCTCCCCGGGGCAGGGCCAGTGAGAGGCCGACCCGACCTGCGGGGACCCCCGGGGCCGCAATTTCCCGCCTTTACCCCCACCGGCGCCGCCGCCCGCCGTTTCCCCACCCTGACCGCCCGGGGAGGACGCAGCCACGGGGGCGGCGGACGGAGCGGGGGGGGGGGGGGTGCAGGGCGGCCTATCCTGCCGCGAACCCAGAACTTTCCGCCGCACCGGGGAAGGGACGCGCAGGGAAGGGGGGGTTCGGAGAAGTTGGGGCGCGGCGTCGGCGGGGCCCGGCGGGCGCGGCGGCTGTAACAAAGGGCGGGGGGGGGCGCGGCGGGCCGCGGGGCGGCGGCGCGGGGCGAGCGGCACCTACCACGGGAAGAGCTGGGCGAGCGCGGTCCGGGCGGGCTCGGCCGCGGCCAAAGGGCGCAGTTCGCAAACCAAACCAGCCGGGCCCCCCCCGGGACGAGGGGCGGCAGAACGCAAAAAACCGCCGCAGCCGCCCCCCCCGGCGCCCCACCGCCCGCCCCGCGGAACGGGGGAGGGCGCCCCGTCTCCCCGGCGGCCGAAGTGTGGGGGTGGGGGGGGGGCAGCGGGGGGGCGGGGCCCCCCCGCCCCCCGGTCGGAGCGCTGGGGCGGAGCGGGCGCTGCGGCGCTGCTCGTCGGGGCGCGCCGGTCCCCCTGCTCCGAGGCGAGCGCGGCGGCGGCGCGGCTCGAAAATGGCGGCCGGGCCCTTCCTGCCCTCCCCCCCCGTCAGCCGGAGAAGGCACGGGGGGAGGAGGAGGAGGACGGGGAGGAGGCGGAGGGGGGGGGGGGCGCCGCCGCAGCGCCCCCGGCGGCCGCGCGAGCAGCGCCAACCCGCGCACGCCGCCAGCCGGGGGGCCCCCGCCGAGCGCCCGCCGGCGGCTCCGTTTTTTTTTTTTGCGCAGGAGCGGCAGTGCGGGGACCCACGGCTCTGCGGGCGGGCGAGGGTTGCGCTGCCGGCGCGGCCCCGCGGGGGCGCTCGGCGGCGCCCCCACCACCCCCGCATCCTCCCGTCATCCCCTCCTGCCACCCGGTGGCATTATCCGGCTGAGGAGGGGAGGGCAGGCAAGGAGCCCGGCCGCCATTTCGAGCCGCGCCGCCGCCGCGCTCGCCCGGAGCAGGGGGGCACCGGGCGCGCCCGACGAGAAGCGCCGCAGCGCCGCTCCGCCCAGCGCTCCGACCGGGGGCGGGGGGGCCCGCTCCCCCCGCTCCCCCCCCACACCACCAGCACTGCGGCCGCGAGGGAGGGACGGGCCCGGGCCCATCCCCGTTCCGCCGGGGCGGGCGGGGGAGGGCGCCGCGGGGTGGCGGCGCGGCGGCTGCCGCCCTCGTCCCGGGGGGGGCCGGACTGGTTTGTTTGCGAACTGCGCCCGTTGCCGCGGCGAGCCCGCCCGGACCGCGCGCTCGCCGATCGTCACGTGGTAGGGCCGCTCGCCCCGCGCCCGCCGCCCCGCGCCCGCCGCGCCTCCCCGCCGCCCCTTTGTTACAGCCGCCGAGCCCCGCCGGGCCCGCCGCCGCCGCGCCCCAACTTCTCGAACCCCCCTTCCCTGACCCTTCCCTTCCCCGGTGCGGCGGAAGGGCGGGGGTCGCGAAGGGAGAGCCGCCCTGCCACACCCACCCCACCGTCCGTCCGCGCCCCGGTGCTGCGTCTCCGGGGAGGGCAGGGGGGGGAAGGCGGGCGGCAGGCGCCGGTTGAAATCGAAATTGCGCCCGGGGGGCGAGTCCCGCAGGGTCGGGTCGGGGCCTCTCACGTGGCCGCTGCCCCCGGGGAGGGGAAGGAAAGGGAGGGAGGGATTAAAGGGGGGGGGGCACGGTTCCCCAACTGTGGGACAGGGGGGCTGGGGGGGTGGGGGTGGGGGGTGGCGGCACAGGCGAAGTTTAAAAGTAAAAGAAAAAAAAAAAAAAAAAATGAAATTGCATAACCTCAAAGCTTGCAAACGCGTACGTGGAGGAGCAGGTCCCGCGGCCCCAAATCCGCCTGGAAAAATAGGAGCGGAGCGATGCCGGTAATCCCGGTGGGCTGTAAACGCGGGAGCGTGTCAACGGGCGCTCTCCCTGCTAAGGGATGAGTGCCCAATAGCGTCATTTTACAGGTGCTGCGAGCGCGAAACGTTTCCCTGATTTACTTTAAGCCAGCATATTTTGTATTTATTATTTGAACCGGCCCTGCCGATCCAGGGTAGTTTTCCCCCAAAAAACAAGCTGGGAGAGTCGGCTATCCTGAAATGCTTTCCGTGATCCCTACGTGTGTTTACTTCATCACGGGATTAGATCTTACAGGCGCTTGGTTAGGGAGAAAATTTCCATCGTTTCGGGGTATAAAGGGGGTCACGAGGAAGAAAAAAAAATAGCAGCTAAATAATGCGAACGAAACTGATTCCAAAAAAAAACCGAGGGGTCGCTGTCCTCTGTTCAATTTGTGTCCAGGTGGGAGCAGAAGCAGGCACTCATAGGATTGAATTTCCGTGTTATGTAAAAATGCACTGAATGACAAACGTAGTTTTCCATGAAACCGCGTAAGGATAGAAGGAAATGCAGGTTTTTTATTGTTTTGACTGACCATTATATTTTGAACTGTTTGGGCAGAGGCGTGTTGTTGGTGGTGACATCATTCATGTGTTGGTCCAGGGTGCTTTGTGCCTCTAAAAATAGGCGAGGGAGAAGCAGCCCGGTGTAAAGTTCGGGGGAAGCGCCTCGGCTGTGGGTCGTGCCGTGCCTCGGCGGATCAAAATAGGTCTGACGTGTATGGCCCCGAGTGCCACCGAGCCTCACGGCCTCGTTTGAGTGCAGCCGTTTTCTCTTTAAAACCCATATTTGTCCCTTTTATAGCCTTGTTTCATGGAGGAACTCTGATGCTATTCCCGCTTTAGCGTATCCTCTTGGATTTCATTCTGGCACGGGAAAACAGCGACGCTCTCAAGCGATTATATTATATATATATATATATTTTTTTTTTTAATATTTTTTTTCTGAATGCGACGTCAGCAGCGTTTTATAGGGCGGAGGGGCAGAGTGGGGCGGGGGGCAGCAGGGCCGAGAGGGGCCGGGGTGGGAGCAGGTGGGGCTGGGGAAGCGGGCCAGGGCCAGGGAACCGAGGGGGCTGGGGGTCGAGAGGGGGCTGGGGACAGTGTGGAGGGGGCCGGGGGCAGCAGGGCCGAAGAGGGGCCGGGGCGGGAGCAGTGGGGCTGGGCGCAGAGGGCAGGGGCCGGGACGGGGACAGTGGGCTGGGGGACAGCAGGGCCGGGGCGGGACAGTGGGGGGCTGGGGCAGCACGGGCGGGGCGGGGCTCCGAGCGGGGCCAGGCCAGGAGCACCGGGCCGAGGCGGGGGCAGTGGGGCTGGGGGCTCCGAGCGGGGACGGAGCACCGGGCCGGGGCTTGGGGGCCCTCCGAGCGGGGTGGGGGGCTGCCGAGCGGGGCTGGGCAGCGGGGCCAGGCTAGAGCACCGGGCCGGGCCGGGGACAGTGGGGAGGGGGCAGAAGGCCGGGGCTGGGAGCACCGGGCTGGGGGCTCCGAGCGGGGCAGGGGCTCTGAGCGGCGCCGGGAGAACCGGCTGGTTGGGGGCAGTGGGGCCGGCGGGTACCGGGCCGAGCCCGGGGCCGGGCGGAAACGGGAGCACCGGCCGGGACCGGGGACCGAGTGGGCAGGGGCAGCGGGGCCGGGGGCTCCGAAGCGGGGCAGGTTGGGTTGGGGGCACGGGGCAGGCCAGGAGCACCGGCTGGGGTTGGGTGCACGGGCCGGGATCACGGCCTGGTTGGGTTGGGCACCGTACTACCGAGCCGGGATCACCGGACGAGCCCGGGATCACCGTGCGGGATCACCGGACCGAGCACGGGATCACGTGCGGGATCAACCGGACCCGAGCCGGAATCACCGTGCCGGGATCACCGAACCGCTCGGAGCGCGGTCCCCGACCCGCCACCCCCGCAAGCAGATACCGGCTGGCTTTTGGGCGCGGCAGGGAGGGAATGGTGTGGGTTTATTTTTTGTGTTTTGTTTTTTTTTTTTTTTGCTGTAGCCACATGCCAAGGTAGACCAGCTGTGTGGGGCTTAATGGATTGATATGCTGCAGGAGCGTTAATTGTGGAACTTGGTGTGGTACTGTTTATAGCTGATTTGTAAGATTGCAATGATGGAATGACTGTGTTCCTCGTTCAGAGGTGATAAGCAGCAGTATGACCAGGGCGATGTGGCTTTGGGTTTCTCTTACGCCGTTTTCCCCTCTTTCCGTTTATTTTTTTTTTTTTTTTTTTTTAAATTGCTGTATTCAGTCACCTTGTGCTCTCAGAGACCCCATCGCGTAACCGGAGAGCTGGTGAGCGTCGGACAGCAGGCAGGCGGGTTGTGGAAACTGAGCGGTTTTGTGACCAAGTCACTTCCTTTTGCCCTGTTAGAACTTATGTTTTGGTGAAGGCCGATGCCATTTCTAATAACGCCCAGAAACAAAGACGTCTCTGGGTACAGCACGCTTGCACCCTTCCCTTGATCACCGGCTCACTTGCTGCCTGTCTTAGGGAACCTCAAAAGGCTTTTCCAGGGCAGGATGGAGACTCAATGGACAGCGAGGTAAAGAAGCCTGGAAGGTTCCTAGGCCACCCCAGGGAAGGGGTAAAGCTTGGGACAGGAGAAAGGGCACAAGTAGCACATATTTTTATTTATGGCCTTCCACCAACCCCTTCCAGATAATTTTCCCTCTTCTGGAGAATTACCCTTTCTGGGACTATTTTTTGAGAGTCGATCGTGTGCTATCTCAACAGAACCCATACAGCATCGTTTGGCATTTTCTGTTGTTTTGTTTTTTTAACTGGACTATGAGCGAACAGGTGGGTCAACGTCTTAGGCTAAAGGGGAATGGAATGCAGTGAAAAGTCTAAGGTGGTCACATGGATGAGACCAAATAAGGAGTAGTTCTGCAGGCCTGCCTCTACGTACCAGTGTTTATCCTTCCATTAGAAGAGCTCTGAGCACTGAGCAGTTGCAATGGCAGGTGATCTGAGAAGCAGCGTTTCCGTTGCTGCATTTTATAAATACCATGTCCCTGCTCATGACTTCCAGGAATACAATGTCTATCTGGAATGAAAAGCAGCAAAGACTGGGTTTGAAAATCCTTCCCCGTAAACAGGAGTTTGGCTGTGTGTTTGAGGGCGCAGTTTTCTGTGACAAATCGTTTAAATTGGAATAAAAGCTTTCTGTTCTTTCTCAGCTGGGCCAGGAGTTGTCATACTCAAATCAGCAAGAGTCTGGGTGATGCAGGGCTTGAGTAAACATAATTCCATTAAACCTTGTGCGTGTCCTCGTCAGCCCGAGTTCAGAGCTGTGTTTTTGGAAGAGGAGAGTTTCGATAAAGTCTCGTTCGAGTTTTTAAAAGAAAGTTAGAAAAGCAGGCTAGATCTCTCCTGCCACGAGGTGCAGCCAGCAGGTGACTGCCAGACTTTGGAGAGTGAGACAGATGGAGAAATGGGAGACTTTAATAGTTGGGAAGACTTAATTCTGGAGAGCAGAGTTTTGACAGTGCAATATCTGAATTTAATGATGAAACTGAGAATCAGTGCTGTTTATCTGATAAAATGAGGGAGAAAGGTAACAAAATCAAATCTCAAGAGGGGAAATGGGGGTAGCTGGCAGCCTGAACAGGCCTCATGCTCATCTGTGCCCAAATTAATCTCTTACTGCAAACTTATTTTTTTCAGATTCAGTGGAAAGAAAAATGTAATTGAAATAATACGTTTCTGTATTGGGAGCTGCTTCAGGCCTCAGAGGCCTTAGCAGAAGGTGGACCTTAAAGATTTCTCATTTTCGGCTCTGAGACGTTGAGAAACATCTCTCTGAAATCTTTATAACTTCCTGCCAAGGTCTGCAGCGACAGAGGATGTGATGGGAAGGTGACTGTGGGGTTGCTTTGCACTGAACGAGGTAGAGCAGGCCCAGCTCAGGCTGTAATTTTGGCCGTGAGAAGGAGCCTGTGATGTGAGAATGAACATCCCCTTCCACTGCACGGATGGTTCTGCTCTGGAGTTCCTGCGTGGCAATGGGAGCTGAGCTCTCTTGAGGAGCAGGAGAAGCTGAGCTCGGTCAATTCTGAGCTGCAGGCAGAGAAAAATCTTTATAAATTTGGCTGCCAGCTTGGGCAGGGATCTGGTGATGTGGGACACTCAGCTCTGCTGCTCTCTGGGGTTGTTATTTCCTCTTGCCACTTACCCCAAGGCACTCCAAAGGACTTTTTGTTGTGACAGTCACTGCCTTGTTGTAAAACATTAAATATAAAATCTGAAGTATTGAGGTGGTGCCACTTTATGGGGCAGGGGGGGTGTTGAGAGTTTTGGGAACAGTTCTGTGCTTTTCAGCAAAGGTGGGTATGACTGTAGCTAGTGAATGAAAATGTGTCTTTAAAATTAAAAGGCCATTCTGTTTTTTGTTTAACTTGCTCCCTGAGTCCTGACTTCAGTTTTTCATATTTCCTGGGCAACTTGCCCAGATTATGCGAAAGAAAAACAAAATCTTTCTGATACTGGTTGGGGGAGACCCGGATTTCACAATTAAAGCTTTTTAAAATTTTATTTTATTTTTTATTTTTTGTCTCTGATAGGCTGCTGCTTTCTGCAGATCTCTCATTATTATTTTTAAACCACATTTCTTGGGATCTGACCCTAAACTGCAACTTTGTTCCGAAAAGTAGCTTAACAGCAATGGGTATTTTTATCTCCAGCCATTTAATTTTCCAGGTGAAGGCATTCTTGCTTTTAATTATTCACTTCTCCAAATTTTTTTGGCAGAGATGACAGATCATCTTGCTTTGTGGCTTATGTTTTTCTTTCTGACATCATATCGATGAGACCTCCTTTACCTCAGATGATGTAATTGGTTTGGTTTATTTTATATCCAATGAGAATTCACAGGTGAGAATTATTCTTGCAGAAGGAGATCTCAGGGTTGACCACTCCCGTGGACAAGGAAGTGGAAACAGCAGCTTTTAGTTTAGTATTGAGGGCTTCTCTTTGGAAACAAAAGTGGAGCTCAGTAATATTTCTGGGATATTCTTACTATTAAAATTCTTTTTTTTTTTCCCTGGGAGATGAGGTGCAAGTCTGTATTGTTAATAACTGTGGAATGTGCTCATGTGTATTGTAAAAATCTGTGGTTCTTGTGTATGTTCTGAACCTTTTTTTAATTAATATTCAAAAAAAAAGAGCCTGTTTCCCAAATGTGGGTCACTGCAAGCACACAGTCTGCACGTGATAACTGGCTTATCAATAAGGTGATCGTCCTGTACTTGTCTGTCACGTTTCCTTAATTAAAGCTTTTGAGAGTTGCTTCTCATGTAAATCCCTTTCTAAATCGGTAAACACCTGTCTTACAACTACAAAATGTTGAGAGGTGATAACAGAAGGCACACAGAGAATCTGTCATGCACAATAGTTGCAACTTTGGTAGGAGGACGTTGCGGATGTGGAAAATATTTGTAGGGCTCAGGGGTTGCTGTGTGTTGTTACCTGCTGAGGTTAGCACAGATGATGTTTTACTCACAAAATGAAGTGTAGAGGGATTTTATTTTAGCAAGTTTGGGGGTTTTTTGGTGCGCTTTGTTTTGGTTTTTTTTGACTGAAACATATTTGTAACCACACGGATTCAAGAGTTGGCTGCGCTGTTGATTTGTAGTGGGGGAGGAGAGGGGAAGTGGGAATTGGTAAAATACTCATTTCCTTCAGGGTAACTTTGCTTTTATTGCTTCTAACAGCACCTTTGTGTACGTCAGGAAATGGATGTTGGGGAGGCCAGAGCTTGGGGTGAAGGGGTTTCAGGGTGCAGTGGTGCAGGAATTTGGGGTAATATCGGGGATTTAAACACATAATCCAGGAATATAAATGTGTGAGGTAGGTGTGTGTGAGGCCAAGGGGTGCAGGGAGGGCTGGAGGGTACAGGTGATGGAGCCAGGTGGGTGCCAGGATTGATGTCTGGGAGGAGAGCAGCTGGTGGGGGAGCTTGGACAGCCTTTCCAGAGGCAAGCTGGAGTGAATTTAGACAGGTGCCTCCTGTTCCAGTGTTCAGAGCTCCCAATATTTCTCACGACCCTCACTGGAAGAACAGTGCCTGCTTTCTCCCCAAGAAACTCTTCCCACAAAAATTCCAGAGAGCCAAAACTTCCTATGTTTGTTCTGGGCTTATTTTCTGAGGTACTGCACAAAACCATGTGCTTGGAAACCCAGCTCTCCTTTCAATGCCTGGTTGTAAAATCAGGTTTTGGAAGCAGAGGGTGTTGAATAAGTCAGCACGCCGGGGGATTGTTTCCAGGGCTGTCAGGACCTTGTGCTGCTGTGGGGTGTAGTGTGACTGACTGGGTGTGTTCCTCCTGCCCCTCTGGCTTCCCATCGCTGCCTGGTCGGATTCCCACTGCCCTCTGCTCGGTGTTTGAGCAGTTGCAGAGTGTTGGGTGGCTGGTGTGGTGTTGTGGATGAAGCTCCTGAGGAGCCCTGGTGGCTCTGCTGCCTCAGTGGCCTCCCGTGCACTGCTGGGGCTGAGGGAAGATGGCAGAGTTACGGTTTCCCTGGTTTTACCTGCTTGCTGCAGCCTTTCATCTTGCCTCTGTTAATTACTCTAAGTGCTCTGGCAGTGCTCTGCTTCTGAAGGCAAAATGAAGAATGTTCATTTAGTAAGATTCGCTGTAAACACCACGTTGGCCTTTCAGGGGCTGCTCCTCCTGGATCTTCCCAAGCCAGGTGCAGTGCAGGGGTTGTGCCACGGCTGCTGAAGGCTGGGCTGGAGTTGAGCTGTGGTGGTGGAGCTGGGGCAGTGCCCAGTTTACTCTGGCACTTGTCTACCAGAAGGCTCTTGGTCCTCCCACATGTGTCACCTTGAGTGCTGGGAATTAAAGACTCAAGGTGAAATTGGCAGGGAAACAGTGAAAAAAGGGACCTGTGGGTGCTGACATGGATCTGCTAGTACTGATGGGTGACAGTAATTTCAGTAGAACTTGCCAGCACAGTTTGGGTCCCAGGAGCAGGCAACAGATGGGGGATAATTCTTGGAATGATTTTAAGGAAGTTCCTCAGACTCTGTGAATGACCTTCCCTTCCCATTCTGTGACCTTTCCTTTTCTTTGTTCTCCTTCCTCAGAGATGCCTTAACACCTTCTCCCCTCCAATTCCCTGTTAGGAAGAAATTCCTGATAAGTGTAATATGGCTTTAATAGCAACCCACACTTCCAAACAGAGGGAGGGAACATGCTTACAAATGTTCCTTAATATCTTTTCCAGGGGTTGCTCATAAAAACAGAGGTCTAATTCAGTGTTAGAGAGGCCAGCGTTGTCGAGCACACAGAGTTTATAAGGACTTAAATAAAACACAAAAAAATAGACCAAATAACTTTTGGAGGTCATCTTTAAACTACTAGAGCAAAGCCTTATTCTTAGGGGAGGCTTTCCAGGCTTCCAAAATATTCTGAATGCTGTCCACTCAAGGAAAAGTGGAGCCAAGGAGGTTTGCAGTAGCTTAGCTGGAGGTTTTGCTGTTTTCAAGTGGGTTTGCTAGAACCAGGAGGAAAAGGCAGTGTCAAAAGTTTTGCTTCCGTTTCCCACTTCTGTTAATTTAAGTTGATGGCCTACAAATTAAAACCCTCTTCAGCCTGCAACTCCTGCAAACTCCTGACTGGCTGCAGTGCAGTGCAGATACATTCATTTAGCACCAGGGTGAGGGTATTCTGCTCTTTTGCAGTTGGGTGTTTCCGAAGCCACTGTCGATGTCCTGTGGTGACTGTGGTGGAGAGCCTTGAGCCAGAGTTCCCTCTGAAACCCACAGGTTTCTGCAGAACTGGGAACCAGTTAGGGGCAGTCATTCCAAGTGTGTGTCTCTCAAGTGGAGGTCTTGGAAGGAGCCTGGAGTGGAGGAAGTCTTTATTCTGACTGTCTTCCTCCCTCTTCTCCCAAGGGTGTCTTAGCTACAAGTGGAAAGTTCCCGGAAAGTTCCTTATTTTTTTTTTTTTTCTTTCGTCCCTGAATAGGCATGTTCAGTTTTTATTTATGGACCCAAATGGTGGCTAAAAGCCATTTTCAGTGAGTGTGGCCTAAACTTTGAGACACGCAGATCCTTTTTTAGTAAGGATAAAGCGTAGTTGATTACAGAATACCATAAATTCTGTGAGCAGGGGACTTGGGAAGCCTGAACCCACCTCCAGCATCTTGATATTTCTGCTGCAACAGCTTTTTTTAAGTTGCTTCCTCTGGGAGTGTATTTTTCCTTCCCTGTCTCCTCCTTCTGTGTCACTTAAACTGGAATTTATGGATAGTGAGTTAGGAAGACTGTTAGCTGGGTAGGGCCAGCCCCTGGGACCAGTCCAGGCTGGAGGATGAGCAGATGGAAAGCAGCCCTGGGGAGAAGAACTGCTGGGTGAGAGGGTGGAACTGGGTGAGCTTTAGGGTGCCTTCCAACCCAAATCATTTTGGGATTCTAGGTCTGGAGGGTTTGTATTTTGGACCTGGTGAAGGGCTGGATAGTTGACCAGTGTATGTACTCACTGGAAACCACACAGAGCAAATAATTTTAAGCCTTTCCTCCATGGGAATGTGGACTCATCTCTGACTTTTCACAACAATTCAACTTCTAGTGCTTTGATTTTTAGCATTGATGTCTTTTTGGTCCCTGTTACATAGAAGCACCTGGATCTGATGTTGGGAGCAACTGGATGAGCCCAGAAACAAAACTGGCTGTGAAATTTTCCTTGTTCAACGTATTAAAACTTTAGATAGTCCTTGCTTTTCCTGAAAAGTGGTGCATTAATTTGGTCATTGGAGTGTGTTAATGAACAGCTACAACAAGCTTATGTAAATTTATGTAAAATAACAGAATTGGCATATCAGGCAAGAGATCAGGGCAACTTTTTATTATTAAGTTGACATTGAAATATCTTATGAAGATGCTAAATAACTTAAGCAATAAAAGAAAAATCAAGTAACTGTTTTACTGGCAGCACAGCCAGTGCTGTGGGTTATTTGAATGCAATTAAAAAAGGCAGATAAAAACACCGACAGTTTTAGTGGGAAGAAAAGTGGGTGAATGACCAGAGACTTGAAGGTGGGTCAGAAGAGGCTGCACGTAGAGAAACGAAGAGTCTTTAGTTATTTCTCTTAATTTGTTTGCTCTAGTTGAGTTTGCTCTGACAGGCTTGCTCTGACAGCGTAGAACCCTCTGTGTGTGTGTGGGTTAATCTTTATCCATGCTCTTGAAAGAGAAATGGGAATTGCTAACACTGGAAATCACCTGGCTCATTCGGAAATGTACTTCTGGGAAAGTAGGTTTCATATACACCAGGGAAGAGACTTTGTTGAAATCCAAGTTTCGGGGAAGCGGTGGGGTTTCTTCAGCCACTGGGAGTTTAAGCATATGGAGATTTGTTCCCCTCAAGCCCTGTCTGTGTTACACGTTATAGTCAAATTTGTCATTTTTAAGACCCCCGAGCAGGCAGTAGAAGCACTGAAAGCTATTTCCTAGGTGTAGCTCAGGGATTTTAATGATGAAGTTGGTGAGCTGCTGGCATTGAAGAGTAGGAGCATCCAGGGCTGGAGCTTTCATGGAGGCCTGGAAGGGTTCTGGTGTGCTCATGGATAAAGTGAAAGATGGGAGTAGCTGTTACAGGCAGGCATTAACTTCAGGAGATCCTGGGGGTTCTGGAGGACTGTGTTGTGTGCTCCTGTGTCTGTTCCCAGCTGCCTGGTGCCTGCCTGGCTCTGCTGAGCACGGCTGGAGCTCCCAGGGGATCGGGCTGCGCTCAGCGCAAGCGTCGCATCCGCGTCTCCGTGCCGTAGCGCAGAGCGTTTGATTTATTTCCTCCAAAGGCAGCGCCTGACTGTTTTCTTTGCCTTCCCTGTGCAGGCTGCCCTCGGGAGCGGCAGTGGGAGGCAGTGGAGCTGGCCTCGGCAGCGGGAGAGGCTGGACTTCCCGTGTGTCTGTGCTGAATGGCTGCGATGGCGCCCGCTCTCACTGACGCAGCAGCCGAAGCTCACCACATCCGATTCAAGCTGGCTCCCCCGTCCTCCACCTTGTCGCCTGGCAGTGCCGAGAGCAACGGCAACGCCAACAACATCCTCCTGGCTGCCAACGGCACCAAAAGGAAAGCCATTGCTCCGGAGGATCCCAGTCTAGATTTCCGAAACAACCCCACGAAGGAAGAGCTGGGCAAGCTGCAGCCGCTAGTGGCCTCTTATCTCTGCTCGGATGTAACATCTGTCTCTTCAAAAGAGCCTCTGAAGCTGCAAGGAGTCTTCAACAAGCAGACAGTCCTTAAATCTCACTCTCTCTTATCTCAGTCCTTTCTGAAAACAAGTGATCTGTTGGGGAGGCAACCAGTGTTGGAATTCACTTTGGAGAATCTAAAAACAATGAGTACTAATAGCCAGCCACCTCTCCCACAAGCGCCTGTGAATGGCTTGGCCAAGAAATTGGCCAAAAGTACCAATTCAGAGCATGAAAACTCTAGTTCTCTTAATGGTGGGAAGTGTGCTCCTCCTTCTGCTGCCCTCCAGACTGTTGACTATAATACAGGAGGTTCTGAACTGGGGGACTTGAAGACCGGGTTGACCAATTGCACTCTTCCACACAGAAGCCTTGATGCAGAGCACGCAACTCCCTTTAGCAATAATAGCACTGCAAATAAATCCTCCCTCAACTCCGCAGAGCAGCAGTGGGTGCTCGAGGGTGGCAGTGGGGACACGCGGGTGCCCGGTGTCGCCAGCCGCTCCGATTTCGGGAGCAGCAAGCTGGAGGAGCAGAAACCTTCCGTGCTGGCCGGTGCCCAGAGCGCTCTGGACTCCGAGATGAGGACGAGGGCTCTGCTACGGCGTCAGGCAGACATTGAGAGCCGAGCCCGGCGGCTGCAGAAGCGCTTGCAGGTGGTGCAGGCCAAGCAGGTGGAGAGACACATCCAGCAGCAGTTGGGCGGCTTCTTGGAGAAGACGCTGAGCAAGCTTCCAGCTTTGGACCCCCTGAGGCATCGGAGCCAACTGATGCTGACCAGAAAAGCAGAAGCAGCCTTGAGGAAAGCTGCGAGCGAGACAGTTACTTCAGAAGGCCTGAGCAACTTCCTGAAGAGTGATTCAATATCAGAGGAACTGGAGAGATTCACGGCCAGTGGCATGGCCAACTTGAGATCCAGTGAGCAGGCCTTTGACTCGGATGTCACTGACAGCAGCTCGGGGGGAGAGTCGGACGTTGAAGAAGAGGAACTGACCAAAGCAGACCCAGAACAACCCCACGTACCACTGTAAGTAGCACTCACTTGTTTCCTTTTGGTGGTGGGGAGCAAGGTGGAAGGCGGCAGATGGAAATACGGTTTTTGTAGGAACGCTAAATTTTGGATGGTCTTAAGTCAAAGAATTGTTAAAACCAGTGTGGTGTGATTTGCAGCACTAAAGATAAAATGCCTCATGTTTACTGGAAATAGCCTTTGGTGTTTTTGGAGCAGCAAGTCGTGGAAATAATGACTGACTGGAGTGGTGTGAGCTGCAGATACAAACCTGGAATGCCATCAGCAGTTCTCTCCAAGATGCTTTGGTCCTGTCTCCTGAAAGGAAATGTTTGGTTTTTTACAAAGGGAATATTTGTTGTAAACCTGTTGTGTAAAGTAACGTCAGTCTGAATCTGTGTAGCTGACAGCATATTTATGATTGGGGAATTATTTTATTTGTTAAATGAACAGCCTGGAAAAAAATCCTCTGAAAGGATTTGGTTCAAGTGCCAGCGGAAGTGTGAAGCAAGTGTGTTCTCTTCTTGAATCTGGGAAATTATTGCTGGGAATTTTCTTCTTGACTGTGAATTGCATTAAATAATGACAACAGCTTCATAATTATGTTGTTAACTGGATGCTGTTTGCATAAGTATTAGGTGTCAGTTTGTGTGGAGGAGGAAGAGCCGTCTCAAGGCAAAAGGAAGGTCTTGAGATAGGTCAGAGAAGAAGGGAAATTTTTGTTCCAAACCCAGAATTTTCCCTGGCAGTGCATACCACAGTATTTTGCAAAAATCTCTTAAAAGGCCATGTTCTGTGTCTAGTCTGTTTGAAATCTTGCTTGCATCAGTTGATGATCCCTTCCACCCTTGATGGACCTGTTGAACCTCAGTGTGTGAAATATCACTATGGTCAACAAAAAGGTTCCTGCATGAGCACAGGGTCCTGACTGGAATTCCAATGGCTTTCCCATCCAGGCTGGAAATAGTCACCAGGACTTCTGCATTCCTGTGCTGTCCTGGGATTGTTCACATCTCTCTGGAGAAATAACCGAATGGATTTGGATACCTGTTGTCTGCTCGAGGGCTGTGTGACACAGATTTTCCTGAGCTGGGGAGATGTGAACAGTGGGCACTTGGTAACTTCAGCATCCTCCGAGAGCATCCTCCTGTGGATTGAGTGCAGATAACCAGATGTTACAGCTTTTGAATATCCAATTCCAGCTAAATGTCATGTTATGTTTTGGGATGGTGGCGCAGGATGAATTTCTGCATGTGAAGTCATAAATGTGGCTTGAGTTTGGGTTCCTCCCAGTGCAAAGCTGGTAGCTAGCTGATCATGTGATCTCTCCTGGGTGGACAGAAAGGGGTTCTTGTGCTGTTAGAAACAAAAGTTTGGTAACTTTTCCTGTTTTATAACATCCACAAACTTACTGTTTGGATTAGTAGAAGAATTTTATTTTAAGTCTTGTAGTAGTTATTGGAGGAGACATTTGATTAAAAATCTGTCCAGAATAATATTAAATTTCCCATATTGTGGGTTTCATGGCTTCACATGTTGTCTAGCAAAGTGAAATTTCTTTGCCACTCCTCTTAATCCCAAGAGGAAGTGCAGCATTCAGAGACACGATGCGTGAAATTCTTTGCTGACTTTTTCCACCCTTTGCGTTAGTCATGCCTTCACGTTCTGGGTATTCTTAAAAAGCCAAAGATTTGAAAGCTCATAAAAAGACTGATCCCTCTCTTGTCTCTGGGTTCAGAAGCTGGTGTGTATGCACACTGGCATCTAGGCCGGGTCCACCAAACCTCGTTTCAAGTTGGTGCCCGTGGGTGCTCAGTGCCAGCATTGACCATTCAGCTGGGTGAGTGCTGGGTAGTGCAGCTCCTCAAGTCAACCTCAAGAGCTGGTACAAGCTTCTGAGCACACCCAAATATCATTCTTTCCCAGCAGTGCTGAGAGGCAGGAAGGGAAGAGCTGAGTTTTCCTCTGGGAAGCTGCCTTGGACCAGGTGATGGTACAGAGCCATTGTTGTACATCAGTGTGAGTGCACAGGCTGCTCAAGGAGGGCTGGAGCTTTTGGTTTTTTGAATTTACTTCTTAGAAGGAAGATGTGAACCCTGATTATTTTAATTTTGATGAGTGAGAAGGGATGTGTAAATGTGTAATGGAGTCATTCCAAACCCACCTGGACACATTCCTGTGTAACCTGCTTTAGGAGACCCTGCCTTGGCAGGGGCTTGGACTGGATGATCTCCAGAAGTCCCTTCCAACGCCAGCAATTCTGTGATTCTGTACCTTTCTCATTGCTTGCTCACCATCCCTTGGTTCTGCATTGCTTCTGGTTGCCCCTTCCTTCCCCCCAGAGAACTGCTGTTTGCTTCTCGACCTTTAGTGAGAGTTGTGCCACAGCGTCTCAGAGTGAGTGCCCGTGTCACCAACCACCTCTGAGATTCAAGTAGGAGCACCCAAAAGAGGCAAAGACATGTTTACATCACGCTTAGATAAGAGCTGACCTTTGAGTTTTTCTGGTGTGGTGGCATTCCAGAAACAGTATCTGGTCAAGGACAGACGTTGAAGCATTCCATGCTGTTCTGACCTGCCTGATTTCAGCTATGGAGCACCATCTCCCTGAGAAATTCTGCATTCCAGTAGTGTTAGGGATGTATCCGAGCTTGCTTGGTCCTTTTAAAGCACTCCCAGACGTGCTGCCCAGGAAGGTGCTGTCATTCAGGTGCATAACCAGGCCATCGTGTCATGCATAAACAAAGCAGGGAGGGATTCGTTACACCTTTGGGAAGCCCTGCCAGCCATGGGCTTGGTTTAACGAGGTGCTCCTGCTTCTCAGGCTGCCCGTGGGGAGGGCAGGTGTGTGCAGGTAGGGCTTGGGTTGTGCTGAGCCCTTTGCTGTGTGTGTGCATCAAGGACCACCGTGCTGGGCTGAGTCTGCTCCCAGGTTAACCACGCACAGCTCTGTTTCACAGCTGAGATTCTCTAAAGGTGTGAGGAGCAGGAGAGAACAGCTTTGCTTTTGCTAAGAGGTGAGGGAGGCAGGTGGGAGTCTCCCCTGTGGAGAATCCAAACTTCTTTGGCTGGGTGTGACTGGAAGCAGCAGTGCCTGGGAAGCGTGTGTGACTGTGAAAGGGCCCAGGTGCCCTTTAGGGGTGGGCAGGTCCTGGCACAGGGTGCCCAGAGCAGCTGGGGCTGCCCCTGGATCCCTGGCAGTGTCCCTGGCCAGGCTGGATGGGATTTGGAGCAGCCTGGGACAGTGGAAGGTGTCCCTGCCATGGCAGGAGTGGGACTGGCCCCTTCCAACCCAAACCATTCCATGGTTTTTTGTTTTATCCAGCATGTTGGGATCAGGAACTGCTTGTGAAATGTGATTCAGAGGGGCGTGGAATTCTTCCCAGTGCTGGGGGGCTGCTGGCTGAAATCTGGTTTGTGTGGCTGAGTGATGGTTTAGAAAGTCACCAAAGTCCTGTTGTTTCTGTGCCCCTGTGCTAATACATATAAATAGGAAATACTTCATGTGTCTCAGAGTTGCTTTTCTCAGATTGGAGTTTTCTTTGGTTGTGTTGGATTTGCCTGCAGACAAGTAGAATTTGTCAATTATTTTTGGCTAATTAGTGACCTATGGTAAGCAGTGATGTAGACATGAGCTGGTGAATGATAGGTGTTTTAAGTCTCTCAGCTTCAGTCTGTACCACGGAAAAATTTTCTGAAAAGGTAATGAAACCAAATATTTAACTGGGACTTATCTTTTAGCTCAGGTTTTCTTATCTGGAAAGTCACTGTTTGGTTGGCAGTTGCATCAAGCTGCTGAGAGGGAGCTGAAGTTCCTAGTGACCAACTTCTCACACCACTGGCTTCCCACAGAACCATTCCAAGGGTCAGTTGTGGTTGTTACAATGCCTATGGCCACCATGCCTGAGCACATTTTAATTATTCCCATTTACTGATGGGAAATCCCAGCACCTTCTGCACTTTGGTGTAGCAGTGAATCATTTCCCAGCCCGTGTGTTGTCTCCTCCCTGCACTGCGTCACATTGTGCTGCCGGGATTTCAGAGTTGCTGGGCTTGGAGGAGTAATTAAGATTTCTCACAGCTGCTTTTCCCAGCACTGATTTCCAAGCCCTGTGTTGGAGATGAATGCGTGGGGCACTTGGGTTGGGGGATGCTTGAGGAGTGGCCGCAGTTGGTGCATCAGCTGACTGAGAAATAGGATTTAGAGATTCTGGGGTTTCTCCCTTGTTTATGTTTTTCAAGCGAGAACATAATAATGAAGCCTGTGTCTCAAGGCCCATTAAATAATATTTCTCAAATCCATGACTTCATGGAACTGCGATTGAGATGGCAGGTCCCACATGTAATTCAGAAATCAAATCCCACACCCTGGAGACTAAAGAAGCTTTTCCTGCTGGTCACAGACGTGTTTCACTAAATGATTTATGCAGAGCAGTCCTAAAAGTTTGTCTCTTACTCTTTATCGCTTTTTCTGTCACCTGCTTGACACTTTAGGTGTTGTTTTTAATTGAATTTTAGCCGTGCTTGTAGGTACTGATGACAGCGAGTGTTTAACTGTATTTTTCAGCTGTTTATGAAAACTTGCTCATGTGTTGTCTGAGTTGTTAGTCTCAGCAGCGATGTGTTGGTCAGCAGAGAAGTCCTGCAAGCTCTTTCAGTGGGAAAGAGAGCAAATCCTGAAGTGTTCTTGCTTAGCATTTGAAAGCAGAACAATAGAGTGGCTGATCGTTCAAAAATGCTTAATCAGGTATCCGAAGGAAAAGTAGGACACTCCAAGTCCCTCTTGCTTTTAAGGAAAGAGGGCAAACAAGAATAGTCAGTTATTTCTCAAAGAGATGCTGGTCCTAGTACACCTTTTATAAATATTATGAGTGTCTAATAAGCTGTTTCTGATTTTTATTAGAGCCTTGATCCTCATGCAGACCTCGCTGGAGGTGAGGGAGGTTTGGTGGCCATCCACAGACCTCAGATAAGGCAGCGTGGTTATCTGTCACCCGAGAGGGAGTTTGGTGCTTCAGTTTAAATTTATCCATCTGGGCTGAAAGCCCCTTCCACCCCAGAGCAGCCTGGAATTCTGTAAACCAGCACTCGGGGTTGGGTCACACCTGCCAGGAATCGCATTTGGGTCAGCGCTGTGTTCAGGAAAATGTTGGAGTTTGGGGTGGGGGGCGTTGAATTCTGACCAAACATCGTTCTGGCAGATGTTTTTCCTGCCCCTGCAGCAAAGCTCTTCTGTTCACAGCCAGGTTTTCTCTCCCCGCCTGGGCTGGGATGGTGCATGGAAGGTAATTCAGAGCACTGGCAATGATTTTTGGTGTCTGGTGCTGTCAGTGAGCTGCTCTTTGTCTCTGGAATCCTTACCCGGTGGGGCAGCCAGTAAGAACAGGCTGTAGTTCGGATTTTTTAGGAGTTGTGGGCGACACTGTGGATAGGGTTGTATAAATATTTACTTTACTTTTTATTGGAAAAAGCCTGTCACAACATCTGAAGCAGCAGAAAAAAAATTTTTTTCGAAGTTTCTGAGTGTGAACTGGTGTTAAAAACCCGGTGTGGTACTTGTCTGCTTTGCTGCAGTCTCCTCTGAAATTGAAGTCGGTGTTTGAGCGAGGGAAAGGGGCCCTGTTTAGAGCTAATCTCCAATATTGAAGTCTAATATACCTCTGTGGGGGATGGGGAAAGACTTTTTACACTGTGTTACACCAGCATCTGCAAGCAGCCACAGCTCAGAGCTGCATTTTTATTCACGCTGGTGCTGACAGAAGACAAAAAAAAAAATGACTGCATGGCTGAGATTACAAGTGGAGCAACGGTGAGCGTGGAATTCCTTAAGGGAGAGGTTGTAAAGGCACTCCCAGGTGTTTTCCTCAAAGATGTGGGGTTTCATTCTGCAGTGACAGGAGCTTCCCCCCCTCTTTTGTTCTCTCCTCCTGCAGATCCGTTCTGGTTGCACTCGCTCAGCAGTGCTAGACTTCCAGCTGAGGGAAAATGTTTTTCTTGCTAAACTGGCACTACCCCAAGAGATTTTTCCACGGAGTGTGTTTTGGGCACACCCTGGATATATGGGGTGTTTTGGAAGTGTCTGGTTTCAAAGGCTCCGTGTCTGTAGTGGGCTGTCCTCAGATAAAACGCTTTAGGTAGGAGAGAACATAAATTGGCTTAGGGTTTTATTTGCTGGATTTCGGAATGAAAGGAAGGACTTAAAAATATAAATAGGTGAGGGCCTGTGTATTGACTAGGAATGCAGATGGGAAGTGGGAAGAGAAGCTTGAATTGCCATTGGGTTTGTTGCAGTTGCCCTTCTCATCTCTGGAGCCAACTGGGACTGATTCAACTCTCCAGTGCTCTCGGAGTCGTCTCTGGTTGTGGCTCTCTGCATTTGAAAGATTTGCTTTCACTTGAAGTGCTGGAATGGTTTGCTTAAGTAACATCCAGCTCCTTCTTTTCTTTACCATTTTTTTCCTCTTTTTTTGTTTTTTTTTCTGTTCTGTTTCTTTTCTTTTCACCCCCCTCTGACCTTCCCTGGGATAAGGTTACTTTCTGGAATGCCTGCTCCAGGTTTGACCTCAGCACTGAACAAGCTATTTATGGGAAGGGTACCTGGCACAGGCATTCGAGTTGAGGATTTGCTAACGATGCCTGGGATTTTCCTGTAAAACGTGTTTCATTGCATTGCATCAGCGTTGATGGGGATGATGCTTTGGTGAAGGAGGATGAAGGAGGGGACAACAGTCACAGAGTCTTGTGCTGTTGAGACTTTCTGTTCCGCTGCTTTTGTTATGATGATGGAGTGGCTCAAAAATTCTGCGGCACGTTGGTCACGTGGAGGGTGTTTTCCCTTTTCCTGCCCCAGCTCTGTGCCAAAGCTGTGCCGTGCCAAAGCTGTCCTGGCTGTGCCAGGCAGGGAGGGCACCCCGGGGTGCAGGGAGCTCAGCTTGGGGTACAGAGAGCTCACCCTGGGGTACAGGGGTTTAGGGAGCTCACCCCTGGGGTACAGGGATGCAGGGAGCTCACCCCTGGGGTGCAGGGAGCTCACCCTGGGGTGCAGGGATGCAGGGAGCTCACCCTGGGGTGCAGAGAGCTCACCCTGGGGTACAGGGATGCAGGGAGGTCACCCTGGGGTACAGAGAACTCAGCCCTGGGATGCAGGGAGCTCACCCCGGGGTGCAGAGAGCTCACCCCGGGGTGCAGGGAGCTCACCCCGGGGTGCAGGGATGCAGGGAGCTCACCCCGGGGTGCAGAGAGCTCACCCCAGGGTGCAGGGGTACAGGGAACTCAGCCTTTGGGGTACACAGAGCTCATCCCGGGGTACAGAGAGCTCACCCCGGGGTACAGAGATGCAGGGAGGTCACTCCTGGGGTGCAGAGAGCTCACCCCGGGGTGCAGGGGTACAGGGAACTCAGCCTTTGGGGTACACAGAGCTCACTCATCCCGGGGTGTGCCTGGAGCTGCCGTGGTGGCCGGAGCTGTCAGGTGAGTGAGGTGAGCTCCTGGCAGATGGCTGCTCTCTCCCCGATGCTCATGTGCCACCACGATGTCTCAGCTGCAAAACGAGATGTTCCCTGCGATAGTGGTGGCACGGCTCGGCTGGCACATCTCGTGACACGCCTGCTTTGAGGCACATTAATTCCTGCTGCCTTATGAATGAGCACAGGGTGCTCTCTCCACAACTCCCTGATTCTCAAAGAGCCTCTGTTTTGGAGAGTCAGAGCTCCCGTGTCTGTTCATCCTGCCGGTGTAAAATCCATTTCACAGAAAGCTTTAGGTGGGAAAGGACCTTTAGTTCATCCAGTGCCACCCCTGCCATGGCCCAGGTGCCACCCACCCACTGTCCCAGGTGCTCCCTGCCCCAGTGTCCAGCCTGGCCTGGGACACTGCCAGGGTTCTGAGCTGCTCTGCTCAGAATTCCAGAGAGTTTTAAATGTCATTTTACTGCCTCAGAAGTACCTCCTGACAGGGAGGATTTGTGAGAAGTGACTTCATTTGGCTGCTGGCTTAATTAAATATTGATTAATTTAAAGCAATGCCAAAAACAAACCCCCAAAACCACCCCCCCACTATAATAGTGACTTTTTTTTTTATATTAGGCTCAAAACATTTGATCATCAAATTTCCCAAAGAGGGAACTAAGGATGATCAGGGTTCTCCTCATGCAACACAGCTTTAGGCTTTTGTATTTTGTGACATTTTAGCAGTTTCCATAGTAACACCTAACGATGTTGTAAGAAATGTTGCAAGAATTTTATTTGTGTAAGGGAGGACCTTCAAATATTAATGGAAAGCAGTGTGAATTGGAGGGAAATGCGTGTGATGGGAGGCAGAGGGAAGGGTTTGATGTAGTGCCTGCAGTGAGCAGCCATCCGTAGATTGAACTGGTCTTGGCCAGCAAACAGGAAAATAAAAGAGCTTCAGTCATCTGGGGGATGTTTGCCAAGAATCTTTCCTCTCTGATGCTGTGGGTGAAACTTGGGAATATCTGCAGTTGCTCATTCTCCTGGTCCAGGTAAAGAATAGTTTCTCTCCAAAGTGCTTCTCATCCCAGCCTGTGTGCAGTTGGAGCTCATCTCTTTCCATGATATTAAAGATTTGGAGCTGTTACCCATTGGTGCTCATGAGGGGCTCTAGGCTTAGCTGAGATAAAACTGGATGTCTTCATTTAAAAGCCTTTGAGGCAGCTCATAGGCTCAGTTTGCATTTCCTGAATTCCCTGGTGGCTCCCCATTAATACCCAGTGCTGAGCTTTGGTGATGTTGCATTAGCAAATCCATTCCACTCTAGAGAAGGGAACCAGAGAGGTTTTTTGTAGGTGCCGTGGACAGAAATCAGAAGGAAAAATAATTAAAAAAAAAAAGATTCCTGAAGACAAAAAGGTTTAGTGAGAGATATTTGTATGCACGTATAAAATCTGTGGGTATATATGAAATACATAAATACAAGTTGTGGCCAGCAGCTGTGCTTCCAGGCTTGTATTTCCATCCAGTTGTGTGATTTACACCCAGTGGGGCAGGGATGTGTCTGCCCAGGGCCAGCTGGGTCTGAAGGTGCCTCAGTGCTCAGGGACTCTGGCACTGCTGTGGTCCCAGCTCCAGTGACGTTTTTCTCCACTGGAGTCCCCCATCCCAGTGGTCAGGGGGAAAGAGAATATTTCTGTTCAGCAGCCGTTGCTATTCCTAGGCTGGGACAGTTGTGTGAATAAAAATCGCAGCAGCTAAATCTGCCTATTTTTGTGTGAATTGAGCCCTTCTCCATGTGACTTCTGCTATTCCCGTGCTGGCTATTTCAAAAAAAAAAAAAAAAAAAGAGACAATCAGCCTTCTGTAGATCTGCATTTTGAATGCAGAACACTTGCAGGGCTCTTGCTCCATGTATGCAACATTTTGTGGTGGTGGCTTTTTACTGTCTCAGGCTAAAACAAGAAAATTATTCTCTCTTTGCTCCTTTCATGTCGTAGGTAGCTCTCTTGCTACATGAGCAGAGATTTCTGAAAGTCAAAGGCAAGGTGCTGTTTATACTGAGACAGCAGAAAATAATATGAAGAAACCAAGCACATTAGGAAATCTCCCAAGGCATTAACCACTTTTCCTACGTCAGGGTGGATTAAATTGATACAGATTAATTTTCAAGTATTTTTCATTGCAAGAGACGCAGCAGAGTGTCGTGTAATGATTTCTTCAAGGTTTGTTGTGCCTATATTGGTCAAAATCGTCCCGTTTGAAATAAAATAAATCTCTTTGAGTAGTAGCCAGCCATTCCAAGAAGATTTCTCAGCGTGGTGATTCATATTGTGCCTAAAGACAGCTCTCCATACTCAGCCTGCTCTCATTCCCCCCACCATCCCCCTCTCCCTGCCTCTGGAAATGGGCAGGAAGCCCGAACCAGCTTAACTCTTAGTTATTTAAACCTACTTTTAATAGGTGATACTTGTAAAAAATCTTACCTGAAGGCTCTGATTGACATTGTGTTGTGTATTAGATGTTAGCCTGGTTTATGAAGTGTGTAACTGCTGGGTTTTTTTTTTCTTTCTTAGCTGCCTTTTTTTTTTCCTGCATGTGAGCTGTTCTTTGAATTCCTCCTAACGGGCTGGAATTACATCTGTCTCCAGTTACAGTGGTCCTGTGCTGGTTCACTCTTTTGTGTGAATCTTTTACTTGTCAGACCTGTCCCAATGTCCCTCCTCCCCCTCTGCATCACCTCTCCCAGAGGATTCATGCCCAGGTCATTTTAATGGAAAGAATTCTAGTTCTTTTTGCACCTAATTCTCCTGCGTGCTGCCTCTTGAGTTAGTATTTATTTTCACAATTGTATCCTCTGAGGAAGGAAAATTTTCATGCCCCATCCTGGTAGTCGTGGCACAGCTCTGCCTTTGTTTTTCCCTCCTTTCTGTCTGTACCAGGCATGCTTTGGTTATGTTAAACTCCTGAAACCAAACGCCCTCCAGGCTGGGTACAGGTAAGCCCTGATCAGATTAGCTGCTCTGCAAATTCAGTTGGTTATTGTACCAGTGTTTCCTTTTGTTTGAGCAGTGAGTTTGTGTGCCAGGACAAGGTGCTCCTCTCTGAAAAATTAAAGGAAAAATAACTTGATTGAGCCTTTCAGTGGCTTTATGAAGAACTAGTGAGAATTATCACAGAATATCTAGAATGGGAAGAGACTCCCAAGGATCACCCAGTCCAATTCCTGGCCCTGCACAGACATGATCCCACCCTGTGCCTGTTTCCCTCCCACAGCTTAAAAATGTCCTCTGTGAAAACTTTGTGATGCTCAGTGATGCAGCTCCTTGAAAGAGGAGGATGAGGAGAAAATGTTGTGGGTGTTTTCTTCCTTGTTGTGAAGATTTTGGTTGTAAATTCCCAGATGCTTTTGGCTGTGATGCTTGGAACAAACAGTGCCTGCAGGACTCCAGCAGGGAGGGGACCTCAGCAGCCCCTCACAGCACTAACGAGGTGGTCCCCACTAATGAGGGTCTGTTGCTGGAGCTGAATATTACTGGGGGAATCTGCTGGAGGAATCCTCTCTTTATTGTTCTCCTCTGATGTTGTGGCATTCCTCAAAATCCCTTTCATCTACTTCGTGTCTGCTTGTTAACAACCATCTGCGTGCACAGCACTTGGCTACTTTCAATCTTTCCCTTATATAATTGAAGTTCCCCCCCGCCCCATTCCTCCTTTTGGAGCTTTCTGGTAGGATTTTTTTTCCTCTCTGATGTAGGTGTTTGAATTTTTCAACTAGTCAAACTAGTACATAAAGTGATCTTCCTGTTCTGGGCTTGCTGCAGTTCTCATACTGGGAGGGAAAAAAAAAAAAAAAAAGTTTTATTTAAATTTATTAAGCCTGGGAGAAAACTTTGTTGCCCAGAGCAGCTGTGGCTGCCCCTGGATCCCTGGAATTGTCCAAGGCCAGGTTGGACACTGGGGCTGGGAGCAACCTGGGACAGTGGAAGGTGTCCCTGCCCTGGCAGGGGTGGCACTGTATGGGCTTTAAACTCCTTTCCAACCCAACCCATTCTGGGATTCTGTAAAACTGTAATTTTCCTTCCAGTTTGAGAGACTGCAACCAAAATTTTCAAGAAAGCATATGCAGGGAAGCCTTTTCTCTTTTTTTTTTTTTTTTCCTTTTTCTTTTTTTACTGTTAGATCCCACGGAGCTCTGCTGGAGCTTTAAAGCGAGTTGGATGCTGATTTCCCAGCGATTGGGGATTTTGTTGGGTGAGGAATAGTGGGATGTGCCTGTCCTCACTGCCCTTGGGAACTGCTGACCTGGTACAAATGGGAATATTAATTGAAGTAATGGAGCTCTCCCGTGTTTCACTTCATTTCTGAGAGTAGCTTGTCCAAAAGCATCTTGGCTTATTTATTTAGCTGATGCTTGGTGAGATAAAGGGGGGTTCTGAGAATCTGTGATTATCTCTGTGGCTCACGCTGCTGTCTCAGAAAGGAGACAGGTAGCTCTCCTCCTCCTCCTCCTCCTCCTCCTCCTCCTCCTCCTCCTCCTCCTCCTCCTCCTCCCTGCCATGAGAGCAGCAGCTGCCCGGCTCCTTCCAGGATTAATCATCTCCATCCAACCTCTGATCAGTTTTTGACACACATTAGGGCAGAGAGCTGATGGAAGTGTTGTCTTCCTTCCCAGAGATGTCTTGGCAAATGTAGAAATCCATGCCAGAATCTCCCTTTTCCAGTCACTGTAATGGCCTGTTAGCTCAGAGCTGGGTTATGTCACTTCTAAAGTTGCATTTATTGCACAAGATTGTATGATAATTTCAGAGGGACATTTTCCCTTTTAGCAAGGTTCTTTTCTTTTTTTTTCTTTTAAATTCAGATGGAAACATCCCACCCTCTGTAGCAGTCATGAACTCCTTGGCCCTTGGAGCGAGCTGACAGTGCAGAGCTACACTGGCTGATTACAGTTCCAGTTCTTACCACAGCTCCTTCCAGCTCCTCTAATGAAAAAAAAAAAACCAAAAAAACCCTGTTGTATCCCTTCCAGAGCTGGGAATCCTCTAGATGTGGGGAGGTGCAGATGTGTAATGGTTTGGCTGCAGATCCCTCTTGGCCCCTTGGAGGCTGTGCAGCGATGGACCTGCAGCCACGGCTCTTTGTTTTCTCTCACAATGACTTTTGCCTTGGCTTTTGTTGTGAAACTCTTGGCTTCAAAGTTTGTGAATGTGTCTGCAAACCTCCCCGTGTGTGTTGTAGGCTTCCTTCTGCCCTGTGCAGTGGGGTGGGATGGGCTGGGAGCAGAGTTTGTGTCACAGCAGGGCAGAGGGAGCACGGGTCAGGGACCTTGGGAGGGCTCTCAGATCTTTGCAGCACTCTTCAGACATCCCAATGGATTGAGAACCTCTGTTCTTTTCTTTTTTAACCATTTTTTTTTTTTTAGTTTTACCAAGCATTAAGGTCTGGAAGATGTTGTAATATCCAAACTGTTCTCATTTGCTGCCTTTCCTCGTGGATTACTTGGCTGAAAGTTGCCCCAGCTCGGTTTTTCTGGCTCTTGTCCTGGCTTTTAGACATGTGAATGTGCCATGCTTTGCTTCTGCTTGTAAATAAATAATAAAAAAAACCCCTAAATTAAAAAAGTCTAGTATTCACTTCTCTAGAAAAGCCCAACTCCTAGAAAGTGGTGACTGCAGGGTGAGTAATGCTCCATTCACTCCCACTCCTTCTTCCCCCAAAAGAACAGGAAAACCCTCCTGATCACATCTTTGATAAAAAAATCCTCCTGATGAGATCAATGTCTTGATTTTTTGAGAGACTGAGGAGATTTGGGGTAATGATGGAAGCTCTGCTTCTTGGATGAGATGTTTCAATGCCACCAATCAAAGCATCTTCTAAAAATATCCTATCTTCAAGAAGAATCTATTCTTGCAAACTGGAGCCCAGTATTAAAGAACATACTGTTGATTGCAGTGGGTCCAAATTAAAGAAACAGACCAATATTCCTCTCTCTTTTTTCCCTTTCCAACTCCTTAGAGAATTGCTGGATATTTATTGCAGGCTTCACACAGCAGGGAAATAAAATTAGAGTATGAGATGCTCCGAAGTGTGGCACTGGCACTGCAGTAAAGTTTGCTCAGAAGGTAGAAAGTGGCCTGGTTGCTCTGCAGATACTTTTATTCTGTCTCCTGCCTCGTGTCTTGGCATGAAACAAACATTATCTAGTCCTTGTGAAAAGTCCTGGAGTGGAGAGTGTGTCTTGGCTGAACCTGATTGAAAGGGCTGAAGAAAATCTATCCAAGAAAAATAAATTTCTGGTGGAGCTGCCAGCAGAGTGTGACATGAATCACTTCTGGAGGGATGGGAGTGATACAGAGAGGTGGTTTTGATTTGGCTCTGGGAAATATGGATGAAATGGGAGCATAAAGACCCTTTTTGTGTGTCCTTACAGTCACAGTTAAGGTATAACCTTCTCTTTACAGCCTAAAATAATTCAGTTCTTGGTGTTTTCTCACCACTTCTTGTTCCCATGGCTTTTCTTTCCATCTTGTACCCTCAACTTTCTGATCTTCTCTAGTTCTTGCAGAAGAGCATCTCCCTTTTCTCCTTCTTTGTCTCATGGAGTTGGGTATCTCAACTAGGGCAATGTTGGCTTTTATCCCAGAGGGAGTTTGATGCATTGGTTTAGGTTCAGCTTTCTAGGGTGAGATCTCAGTTTTGGGGCAGAGCAGAGGGGGAACCATATCCCTTCCCTGGAAGTGTCCAAGGCTGGATTGGACAGGTTTGGAAGATAAGGAGCAGAACCAGGTGGGTTTTGAGATCCTTTCCAGCCCAGCCTGCTCTGGGATCCTGTATGGTGCCACCTGCCCCAAAGCCCCAGAGTGACACTGACCCCACAGAGCTGCTCTGGGGGGGCTCCTGGGGCTGCCCCAGCTCTGGGGTGATTGATGTGCAGAGCTGCCTCACAGGGCTGTTCATTTAGGGAGGGAGAAGAGCTGAAAAACCACCCCTGGGTGACAAGGACACGGTTCCCCAGCTGCTGTCTGTCCTCTCCCCAGCCCCGTTGGGATTGGGGTTGGGGTTGGCTTTCCCAGTTTCTCTGTGGGTGCCTCCTGTCCCCATCCAGCCCTTAGCTCTGGAGTTGAGTCAGGAGCTCTCCTGTTTGCACTTACAACAGGGAGGAGCCGTGTAGCAGTGGCAAACCTGCCACGTCTGCTTGATACAGACCCGCATTGTCCTTGACGAGGAAAGAGCCTTCCAGTAACTCACCTTGCCAGCAAGAAATAGGATTTATTTTTTAATTTTTTTTTATTAAGAGCAGCTGAGTTGCTTGGAATCAGTGCAGTGTTTAGTGACACCCAAGCAGGATGTAGGTTTGTGAATAGAAAATGCTGCTTAATTGCTCAAGACAGCAGTTTATTCTTTCACATTATGGAATTTCAGTCTGTGTGAACCCAGCAATGTGGCTCTGAACTCATTATTTTGATTTCTTGCTCTTGCTATTTTTGATTTCCTTTTCTAATTTCTTTCTTTTCTTCAATGTTTGATTTCTTTGTTTGCTCCGGCTCTGCCGCGTTGACTAGTAGAAAGCATCTCTCTCTCCCTTGCAAATGAAATGCTGAGCTTGCTGTTTCTAAATAATTAATTCAAGTGGCATTCTGGGATCGTCTTTTACAAAGAATCAGCCGCATCTGCTCCTTTTCTTCAGGATTGGTGTTAATCTCAAACATAGTTAAGGACTGTGCCACATAACGGCTGGGTAACAGGCCAGCAAAAAGCTGGAAAGTTCTGAAGGATCAACTCATGCTACATTCTGGGTAAAGAGGTAGGCTGCAGGAACCTGAGTCCACAGAAATAAATATAATTGACGTATGTTTTTCCCAACAGCAGCTGAATCCGACTGTTCTAAAGTAAAATGATGTGTTTTTCTCATGTGATGTAACACTCCTTTTTTTAGCTGCCTTGTGTTTTTTTAAACTATAGGTAATTGTGAACGCTTGGTGAATTTATAGTGATTTTTGAAATGCATTAAAGCATTTTGGAGTGCTGATGTTGTACCACTGTGTAGCGTGGTAGACTAACACCGCTTTTGTAAAGCACCTCCTGTTGTAGTTAAAATCCCATCAGTTATGAGGGCCCTTGCTCGCATCGCTGTATTACAGATGGTTAAATTTGTTGGCTGCAAGACGAGAAAATGATGGACAGTTTCCGTTTTTCCGGCAATCCCATATCTCTTTTTCAAATTAAAGCAGTCTTAGGAGAGCAGGAGGTTAGTGTAGTCACTGGTAAAACAACTGTTTTGGGAAGCGTGAATATGAAACCTTCATGTGTTTGCCAAGTTTCTCTTGGTACTACCACGTCCCAAAAATCACCTGCTTTATTTCATGATTACAGAATAGGTTGGGTGGGAATGGAGCTCAGAGCCCATGCCGTCTCTCTCTTCCTGCATGGACAATGATCATCCAGGGACATTTCCTTCCCCTGATGTCCATAACCGTCCCTAATATTGCTACTTATCAAATTTGAGTGCACGAGAGTTTAGGCTCATCACATAACTACTGGTTCCTGAAACTGCTTCTGTCTGCTGGAGAAACATAAAAACTAAGGAGAGGAGTGTTTGCTCTTTGCGGTGGAGAGGTCGGTAGTCATGTTGGGTCAGTTCTATCTAATGTGTGAACTGTAGTTGAGTGAAAACATCTCTTCCAGACCCAGTATCTTTATATGAACAGCAGGATACAGACACAACTATATAAATTCTTATAGCTTGGTGCCGTGTGTCGGTGTTCTGCACCCCATCTACTTAAGTTTGCTTGCTAACGTGCAGTGCAAAGCAGAGAGCTGTTAGATAGGGAGCTTGTTAAGATGAGACTTCTCTAGAAACAGGCCTGTAAGCCTATGTCTTATGCAGCCGTCCAGTAGATAAGTGGTTGCACATCAATTACTTGTTCTTAAGACACTAAACGATACAGTTGCCAGTTTGTCCAGGACTTTTTGGTTATCAAGGTCCAGGTGACTTCTGAAGCTTTTTTGTTTGTTGTAAGTTTCTTTTTTAATATCAAGGACATAATCATGAGGTTTTTTTTTGCTGCCTTATGAAGTCACATCCGAATCCGTCCTGTACCAGTCTGGCTGTGTGTCTCTGGGGAGGAAAGTTCTGTCCTAAACCAGTAACTGCTGCTTTTTGGTTTCAGCTGAACCTCACGCCTCCCCTCTTTCCCCTCCAAACACTGGAGACTGTAAGGTAATCTGTGTGTCAAATTCGATGGAAAGG
Organism: Certhia americana; assembly: GCA_018697195.1. Taxonomy (NCBI): domain Eukaryota; kingdom Metazoa; phylum Chordata; class Aves; order Passeriformes; family Certhiidae; genus Certhia; species Certhia americana. The sequence continues at coordinate 203,608 of JAGMWU010000055.1, forward strand.
ATATAGTGAAGAGAAGATATTGCCTGGCAGTTTCCTGTGTCTCAAGCATTGCTGTTGCCCACAGAATTTCTTCAGGATGAGTCTATTTGCAGGCCCTTAGCTGGAACAGTTGCACATAGTTTTGCATGCAAAGTTGGTTTTTTATTTTTTTGTTTGTTGTTTTTTTTTTAAGTGAAAATAGGTATAAAATAATCATCCTTGGACTGAAGCCCAAAGTGAGTTTTGGCAGCATTTTGGGTTTTTCTTCTAGAAAATAAGGGGGCAATGCTACTCTGGGCAGGTAAAACTTGCATCTGTGTAATGTCCCTAAACATCCTGTGGGTAACTCTCCCGGGGTGGAACACGAAGCACTGGTCTGTTCTGTAAAACTGTTGCAGTGAGCTAAGGGGTGAGGCGCTAGGAAAGAGAAGGATCAAAAAGAGCAAGAGGGAGTTGAGGTCCTGAGGTTGTGTCACACATGGGTTCCCCGGGTGGCACCCGCTGCTGTAACTTGACTACTTCCCTGAGGCTCTGCCAGACACCAGCCCTAACAGGTGTCTCCCTGAAAATATTGCCCAGGTTTGCTGCTGTCGCTGCTGCTGGGGAGAACCACATGTTCCTTTGTGTTGCTGTTTGGAGAGAGTTCAGGGGAAGCACAGCTCAAGTCAGAGTGCTAGCTTCTCATGGCGAACATATCTCATGCTTCTGAAGCTTGATTGGCTTCTAAAAAATAAAACCATTCTAGAACTGCAAGCTCTGCAATTCTTTCTAGCAATTCCGTGAATGTCATCCAGTGCTTTCTGCTATGATTCTTTGCGTCGATAAAAGTCTGTCCTTCTTGTAATGCCTCTGTTCTGTAACGCCCTGTTTTTTGGGAGAGAGCTGCTAGGTCTTCTCTGTCCCTTGGTGGGACAAACACAACAACACCCTCCCAAATGTCGCGAGGGTAGCCTGCGGGGGCGCAAAGGGGCCACCGCTTCCAAAGATCCGGTGCGAGTCGCGAACGGTTGTAGGCAGCAGAACGACTGCAGACATATCCCTTTCAGGTCTTAGGGAGATAAAAGCAAAAGCGATCTTGTGGCAAAGAAATTAGCTGGTCAAAGTTAATAAGATAATAAGACCTCTGACCCCTGGCAAAGGTGTGTTTTCCCTTGGAGAGTGTTCAGTAGTCGCAATTTCCGACCTGGTTTCCCCCCCTTCCCTCCTTCGCCTTTTCCCCACCATTTTCCTTTTGTTGGAATCGCTGGAATCTGTTGCATTGGGAATTGAGAAAGATCAGGAGTCCTGTGGGGGGGATTTGGGAGGAGGGGTGGCAGGGTGGCAATTGGAAGGGGTTTGTGACGTTTTTTGTTACAGGTTCTGGACAACAGAATCCAAGCACCCCTCGCAAGCTTAACAAGACATGGCTCTCCCTTCATATCAGCAAGTTTCCACAGTGTGGAAACATATTTGTGTATTATTTGTACAATGATGTTCCGTCAATCTCGCCATTTTTCACATGGGAGCTCTACTCTGGGGGTGCCTGGTGTGCGAGGCTGCGGGGTTTAGCGTGAACTGAAGATAACAACACTAAGCTGAAACTCCTGGAACTTCCCCACCAGAGTAACCCCATTCACTGGATGTTTTTTCCCCCGCTCCCTCGTCTCCCAATGCAGGAAT
>JAGMWU010000055.1:205345-256178 GCA_018697195.1 Certhia americana
CACACACCCCGTCCGGTTTCCAATCAAATGTTCGTAGAAACCTGTGTGCTGAATGGTAGGCAGTTTTTGATACCTGCGCCACAACTTCAGCTCCAGCGGGAGTCCCCCATCCCAGTGGTCAGGTGGAACTAGAATAGGTCTGTTCGGCACCGGTCTAGGCCGTGAGTGCGGTGTGTTGGGGGGGGACAGAGAGGGGTGAAGAAAGTGGGGTCGCTAGGGCGGTGTCGTGTGGGGTGGTGGGTCTGGGGCCTTGTTGGGGTGTGATTGAGAACCGCTTCTCCTCCAGGGTTGTGGGTGTGGTTTGTGGTCGTGGTGCGGGGTGTGCGTGGAGGGTGCCCAGGGAGGGTGTGCGGCGTCGTTCAAAAAAAAAAACAAAAAAGACAATTCCACGCCTTACTGTAGATCTGCATGTTTGCATGCCGAACCACTTGCAGAGCCCTTGCTCCGGTATCAACATGTGGGGTGGTGGCGTTTAACGGGCTCAGGCTAAACAGAAAATTAGTTTCGGTCGATCTTGGCTCGCCGTGGGGGTTGTCCATGGCGGTGGTGGGGTGTTGTTGTGTCTCTCTTGCGACATAGCAGGCGATGCTGAAAAAGGCAAGAGGCAAGTGCTGTTTATACTGGGGAGACAGTCAGAAAATAATATGAAGAAACCAAGCACCATTAAAAAGCGCCCAAGCAGTAACCCGTTGTTCCTACGTCAGGGTAGGATTAAAATTGTAACAGATGAATTTTCAAGTATTTATTCATTGCAAGAGACGCAGCAGAGTGTCCCCTGTAAAATTGCTCGTCAAGGTGTTTGTGCCTATATTGGAATCAAAATCGTCCCGTTTTGAAATAAAATAAATCTCTTTGAGTATGTAGCCAGAAGGGGCCATTTCCAAGAAGATTTCACTCACGTGGTAAGGGGGTGTGGGGGTCATATTTGATGCCTAAATGACAGCTCTCCATACTCAGCCTCTCTCATGGTCCCCCACCAGCCCGGTCCTCATCCTGCCTCTGGAATGGGCATCTAACCCGAACCAGCTTATCTCTTATTAGTTAAACCTACTTGTATCTAGGTGCTCACCTTGTAACAAATCTTACCTGAAGCTCTGGAGGACATTGTGTTGATGATCTAGGAAGTGTTCGCACGGTTTTGAAGTGATGTACTGCTTGGGGTTTGTTTGTCTTTTCTTTCTGTTAGCTGCCTTGTTTTTTTCCCCATTTCCTGCATGTTTAGCTGTTCTTTGCAAGATTTCCTCCTAACGGCTTGGAATTAGCGAGGGGGTCATGGGTGCGGTGCGCAGTGGGGGGGCGTACGAAGGGTCCTGTGCTGGTTCACATCTGTGGTCATTTTGATGATGAATTTTTTACTTGTCAGACCACGTCCCCAATGTCGCCTCCTAACCCCCTCTTCCTGCCTCACCATCTCTCCAGAGGATTCTGCCCAGGTCATTTATTCAATTGAAAGATTACTAAGTTCTTTTTGCACCTAATATCTCCTGCGTGCTGCCATCTTGAGTTAGTATTTATATTCACAATTGTATCCATGCTTGAGGAGGAAATGTTCATGGCCCCATACAACCGGGGTAGTCTTGGCACATCCAAGGCCGCCCCCTCTGCTTTTGTTTATTTTCCCCTCCTTTCTGGTCTGTAAACCAGGCATTGCTATTTGGTTTATGTTCAAGCTCCTGAAAACCAAACGCCCTCCCAGGCTGGGACAGGTAAAGCCCTTATCATATTACTGCGTGCTCTGCAATTCAGTTTGTGTTATGTACCACTGTTATTCCTTTTTGTTTGAGCAGGGTTATATTTTGTTGTCGCATGAACGTGCTCCTCCTCTGAAAAAATTAAAGGAAAAAAAACTATTATTGAGCCATTTCAGCTTCTGTTATGAAGACTATTGGAAGTATCACAGAATATCTCTGAATGGGAAAGAACTCCCAGGATCACCCAGGTCCAATTTCCCTGAGCACCTAGCACAGACATGACCACCCTGTGCCTTTTCCCTCCCCAGCTTAAACAATTCCTCTGTGAAAACTTTGTGTATGCTCATTGTATGTCAGCGTCCTTGAAAGAGGATTAAAAAGCGAGAAAATGTTGTGGTAGTTTGTTCCTTCCTTGTTGGTAAGATTTTGGGTTGTAAATTCCCCGAGGTGCTTTTGGCTGGATGCTGAACAAACAGTGGCCTGCAGACTCCACAGGAGGGGACCTCAAGCATTCCCCTCACAGCACTAGACGGTGGTCCACATAAAAAAAAACAATGAGGTGGGCGGTTGCTGAGCTTGAATATTACTGGGGGAATCTGCTGGAGAAGTCCGCGCAAGCTTATTGTTCGTCACCTCCCCTGATGTAGGGGCATAGACCTCAAAATCCCTTTCATCTATTCCTTTTCTGCTTGTTAACAACCCATCTGCTGTCACAGCACTTGTGAGCTACTTGCAACTTTTCCCTTAATGAATTTAAGTGCCCCCCTCCCCAATTATCCCGCCTTATTGGAGCTTCTGGTAAGGATTTTTTTTAATTTCCCTCTGATTGTAGTTTTGAACATTTTTCAACAGTTCAACTGTCATACAATGATCTTCCTTTTCTGGGCTTGCTGCAGTTTACTCATAATGGGGGGAAAAAAAAAAAAAAAAAGTTTTTGATGTGGTAAATTGGTTGTTGTAAGCGTGTGTGTGGATACAACTTTTGTTTGCGGCCAGGAAGCACTGGGGTGGGTGGTGTGTCTCCGCCTGGGTGGGGATTGGTGTCGCGTCCTTGGAGAATGATCCAAGGCAGGTTGGCCACTGGGGCTGGGAGCTACCTCCGACAGTGAATGTGGCCTGCCCCTGGCAGGGTGGCACTGATGGGCCTTTAAACTCCTGTTCAACCCACCCATTCTGGGATTCCGTAAACTGAATTTTCCTTCCATTTGAGAGCCTGCAAAAACCAAGCTTGTGTGTGTGGTGGTGTGTGGGTCTGTTCCTGTTAGGAAATGCTTGCTGGGTGGGAGGGTGTTGGGGGAAGCCTTGGGTGTGGGTTCTCTGGGTTGTGGGGTGTTGTGGGTTTCCTTTTGTTCTTGTTTCCAAGTGTAGCTCCCACGGACTCTGCTGGAGCTTAAAGCGAGTTGGATCTGATTTCCCAGCGATTGGGGATTTTGTTGGGTGGGAATAGTGGGAGGTGGCCCTGATCCTCACTTGCCCTTGGGACTGCGGTGACCGTTGTACAAAAATGGGAATATCTAATGAAAGTAAGGGGGCTCTCCCGTGTTTCACTTCAATTTCTGCGAGTATCTTGCCAAAAGCATCTTGCTTATTTTTTAGCCTGTGCTTGGTTAGATAAAGTGGTTCTAGACAACTGTGCTTATCTCGTGGTGCTCACGCTGCTGTCTCAGAAAGGAACAGTAGCATCCCTTCTCCTCCTCCTCCTCCTCCTCCTCCTCCCCTCCTCCTCCTCCTCCCTGCCATGAGAGCAGCCCCAGCTGCCCGGCTCCTCCAGATACGATCATCTCATCCAACCCTCTTCTCTCCTTTGATCAGTTTTTGACACACGTTAGGGCATAGAGCTGATGGAAGTGTTGTCTTCCTTCCCAGCGATGTCCTTGGCAAATGTTAGAAATCCATGCCGAATTCCCCTTTTCCAGTTCACTGTAATTGCCTGTTAGCATCAGAGCTGGGGTATCACTTCTAAAGTTGCATTTATTTCCCAAGATTGTATGATACTTTCAGAGGGGACACTTTTCCTTTTTAGCAAGGTCTTTTCTTTTTTTTCTTTTAAATTCAGATGGAAACATCCCACCCTCGGTAGCATCATGAACTCTTGGCCCTTTAGGAGCTGGACCGTGGTCAGAGCTACACTGTCTGGATCACAGTTCCCGTTCTTACCCACAGCTCCTCCAGCCTCCTCTAATTAAAAAAAAAACCCCAAAAAAAAAACCCTTTTGTATCCCTTCCGAGCTGGGAATCCTCAGATGGGGGATGTGCAGAGTGAATTGGTTTGGCTGCGATCCCTCGTGGCCCCGTTGGAGGCTGTGCATCGATGGACCGTGCAGCCACGGCTCTTTGTTTTCTCCTCACAATGACGTTTTTGCTTGGCTTTTGTTGTGACACTCTGGCTTCCAGTTTGTGAATGTGTCTTAGCCAAACCTCCCCGGGTTTTGTAGGCTCCTTCTGCCCTTGCAGTGTTGTGGTATGGCTGGGAGCCACAGTTTGTGTCTGCAGCAGGGCAGAGGGAGCACTCTGGGTCAGGGACCTGGAGGCTCCTCAGATCTTTGCAGCACTCTTCAGGAACATCCTCAATGGATTTGACTGAACCTCTGTTTCTTTGTCTTTGATAAATCATTTAAAAACCTTTGTTTTTGAGTTTTAATCCAACATTAAGGTCTGAAAGATGTTGTAATATCCAAACTTGTTCTCATTTGCTGCCTATTCCTCGTGGATGTGCTTGGCGGAATTTGCCCCGCTCGTTTTTTTTCTGGCTCTTGTTCCTGGCTTTTTTAGACATGTGAATAGTGCCTGCTTTTGCTTCTGCTTGTAATACTAAAAAAAACCTAAAGCACATTAAAAAGTCTAGTAATTCACTGTCTCAGAAAAGCCCAACGTCCTATAAAGTGGTGATGCAGGGTGATAATGCTCCCTCCTCCCTACCCCTCTAGCCGCTTTCCCCAAAGAACGGAAACCCCTCCTGGATCCACATCTTGCTAAAAATCCTCCTGATGAGATCAATGTCTTGATATTTTTGAGGAGACTGAGGAGATTTGGGTATGATGGGAGCTCTGCTTCTTGGATGAAGGTTACTCAATGGCCACCAAAAGGCCAAACGCCATCTTCTAAAATATCCTATCTTCAAGAAGAATCTTTCTTGCAAACTGGAGCCCCGGTACTTAAAGAAACATACTGTTTGATTTGCAGTGGGTCCAAATTAAACGGAACCACGACGCAATATGTCCTCTCGCTTTTTGTCCCTTTCCAACTCCTTTAGAAAATGCTGGATATTATTGCAAGCTCACAACAGCAGGAAAACATTACGAGTATGAGATCTCCGAAGTGTGGCACTGGCACTGCGTAAAGTTTGCTCAGAAGGTAGAAATGGCCTGGTTGCGCTGCATAATACTTTTATGTCTGGCTCCTGCCTTCGTGGTCTTGGCATGAACAAAACATTATCTAGTCCTTGTGAAAAGTCCTGAGTGGAGAGTGTGTCTTGGCTGAACCTGATTTGAATGGGGCTGAAGAATCTAAAATCTATCCAGAAAAATAATTTCTGGTGGAGCTCACAGCAGAGTTGTGACATGAATCCTTGCTGCGAGGGTATGGGGGGTGATACAGAGAGTGGTTTTGATTTGGCTCTGGGATTGAGGCGAAATTGGGGCATAAAGACCTTTTTTTTTGTGTGGTCCGACAGTCACATTAAGGGATAACCGCGCGTACCAGCCTAAAATCATGCAGTTCTTGGTGCCTTTCCCTCACCCAACTGCCCTTGTGCCCATGCTTTTCTTTCCATCTTGTACCCCTCAACTTTCGATCTTCTCTAGGTCTTGCGAGAGCATCTCCCTGTCCTCCTTCTTGTTTCTCATGGAGGTTGGGGTATCTCAACTATGGCTGCTTGGCTTTTACCCCAAGGGATTTGATGCCTTGGTTTAGGTTCAGCTTTCTATGGTGAGATCTCATTTATTGGGGCAGAGCAGAGGGGGAACCATATATCCCCTTCCCTGGAAGTGTCCAAGTCTGATTGGACATTTGGAAGGTAAGGAGGCAGAACCGTTGGTTTGGATCCTTTTCCAGCCCAGCCTGCCTTGATCTGTATGGTGCCGACTTCCCCAAAGCCCCAAGAGTGACCACCGAAGAACCCACAGAGTCTGCTCTGGGTGGGCCTCCTTGGCCCTGCCCCCATCTCTAGGGCTTATTGATGTGCAGATCTGCCTCACAGGGCTGTTCATGCCTTAGGGAGGGAGAAGAGCTGAAAAAACCAACCCCGTGTACAAGGACAACACGGTTTCCCCCTCTGCTGTTCCTGTCCTCTCCCCGCCCATTGGGTTGGGGTTGGGGTGGGTTTTGCTTCCCGTTTCCTTCTCCTGGGTGCCTCCTGTCCCCATCCAGCCCTTAGCTCTGGAGTTGAGTCAGAGCTCTCCTTGTTTGCACTTACAACATCGGTAGGAGCCGTGTAGCAGTGGCAAACCTGCCACGTCCTGCTTGAATACAGACCCGCATTGTCCTGGACGAGGAAAAGCCTTCATAACTCACCTTGCCAGCAAGAAATAGATTTTTTTTTGAATTTTGTTTTATTAAGATCATCTGATTTGCTTGGAATCCGTGCAGCCTGTTGAGTGACACCCCAATCAGGATGTTTTGGTTGAATAGAAAAGGCTTGTCTTAATTCTCAAGACAGCATTTATTTTCTTTCACTTATGGAAATTTCCGTCTGTGTTAACCTAGCATGTGGCTGCTGAAGCTCATTCTTTGATTGTCTTGCTCGCTGGCCTTGACAGAGTCAGAAAGCCTCTCTCTCTCCCTTGCAGAATGAAATTCTGATCTTTCTGTTCTAAATGGAGATTAAATAAATATTGCATTCTGTTGAGCTCTTTTACCAAAGAATCAGCAGCATTCTGCTCTTTCCTGCAGGATTGTGTTAAGATCATCAAACATGAGTTGAAGGACGTGCCACAATAAAGCTGGGTAACAGTCCAGCAAAAGCTGGAAAGGTGCTGAATTATACCTCAGGTCTCGTCTGGGTAAAGAGAAGTAGCTGCAGGAATCTGAGTCACAGAAATAAATATAATTGACTGTATTTTTCCCAAACAGAGCTGAATCCGACTGTTTCTAAAGAAAATGATGTGTTTTTCTCATGTGATGTACAATCCTTTTTTTAGCGCTTTGTGTTTTTTTTTAAACTAGAGGGAATTGTTACGCCTTGTGTGAATTTATGTGAGTTTTGAAAGCTGAAAGCATTTTTTGTTTGGAGTGTTGTGTGACAAACACTCGTGTTGGGGGGGGGGCCCCGTGGTATACAACCAGCTTTTTAAAGAAACCTCTGTGTGTATTTAATCCCAGCAGTTCTGAGGCCCTTGCCTCTCATCTCTGGAGTTACATGTATGGTTAGAATTTGTTGGCTGCAAGGAGAAAATCGGAGGTTCCTTTTTCAAGGCATCCAATATAATTTTATTAAAGCAGTGTTTTAGGCACGGCAGGAGTGAGGCGTAGGTCCTGGGTAAAAGCAAGCGGTTTTGGGAGCTTGAAGATGAAACCCAATTCATGTGTTTTGGTCCAGCGTTCTCTTGGTACAACCATCACCGAAATATCACCTGCATTATTTCATGAGTGCAAAGGTTTGGGTGGGAAGGGAGCTCAGAGCCCATCCAGTCTCTTCTCCTGCAGGACAAGGTCCTGCCAGGGAACAATTCCTTCCTGTGTCCCCACTAACCGCCCGAACTCATTCTACTTATCATAATTTTATTGCACAGAGGATTTAGGCTGCAGCCATAACTCTGTTCCTGAAACTGGCTTCTGTGTTCTTTGGAGAAAACATAAAAACTAGGAGGAGGATGTTGCTCTTTTGTGGTAGAGGTCGTTCATGTTGGTTAGCGTGTTCTTCAAATTTTGAAACATAGTTTTCAACATCTCTGTCCCTAACTCGTATCTTTATAGGACAGCAGGATACAGAATACTTCACTTAAATTTTCTTATAGCTGGTGCCTGTTTCTGTGTTCTGCACCACCACTACTTTATTTTAGCTTTTCTCTAACTTGCAGTGGCAAAGGCAGAGCGCTTGTTAGATAAGGACTTTTAAAATGAAACTTTCCATCAGGACAACAGCTTAACTTGCTTAGCATCTTCCAGTAGACTTCAGGTGGTTTGCAACTTGAATTTGTCTTCTTAATAACTGAACTAACTGATAACGTTGCCATTGTCCAGGACTTGTTTATAAGGTCCATAGACTTCTTGAAGCTTTTTTGTGTTTGTAAGTTCTCTGTTTTTTATATTCAAAGGACATAAATCTGAGGTTTTTGCTGCCGTTTATAAGGTCAGCATCAAAGTCCTCAGCGGTACCAGTCTTGGGCTGGTGTCTCTGGGGGGGAAAAGTTCTGGCCTACACCAGTAACTGCTGCTTTTTCTCGGATCAGATGAGCCTTACACTCTCCCCTCATTTTCACCCTCCAAACCTGGAGACTAGTGAAGGTATCTGCTGTCAAATTTCTAATGGAAGAGGATCTAGTGAAGAATATATGGCATGTCAAGTATTCTGTGTCGCAAGCCTTGCCTGTTGCCCCAGATCCCTTCCATGATGCGGCTTTATGCAGGCCCTTAGCGGAACATTGACATGTGTGCCTGCAAAGTTGTTTTTTTTTTTTTTTTTTTTGTTTTTTTTTTTTAGGTAAAATAGGTATAAATAATCTTGCCTGAACCCAAGTGAGTTTTGCAGTCATTTTGGGTTTTCCTTGAGAGAATAAGGGCAAGTGCTACTCTGGAGGTAAAACTTCATCTTGGAATGTCCCTAAACATTCCTGTTGTACTCTTCCCTGGTGAACGAACGAAGCACTGTGCTGTCTTACAACTGTTTTGCTTGAGCTAAAGGGAGAGCAGGAAAGAGCAAGGATAAAAAGACCGGTGGGTTCTCTGAGTTTCAACACTGGGTCACTGTGCCACCTCTGCTGTACTCCCTGAGCTCTCTTCCAGCCCTAACAGGTGTCTCCCTGAATTGTTGCAGTGTTTGCTGTCTGCTGGGGAGAACACTGTTCCGTGTTGCTGTTTTGGAGAGAGGAGCGAACCAGCCAGTGTCAGGAGGTGCTGCTTCATGGCAGACATAGCTCAGTGCTTTGAAGTTGTGTGCTTTTTAAAATAAACCATCAGACGGCAGCTCTGCAATTCTTCCTAGCATATTCACTGACTGGCTGCCAGTTCTTCTGGGCTAAGATTCTTCGATTAAAATTCTGAGCTACGTTTAATTAATCCTCTTTCTGTTACTTGCCTTTTTTTTGGAGAGAGCGCAGTTTCTGTCCCTAATTTGGGGAACACACAACAACCCCAAATTCGCTAGTTAGCCTCTTGTCTCAAAGCCACCTCTTCCAAATACCTGGGCTCTAACTTTGGGTGCTAGAGTAACTGGACCCCGTTTCATTCTTCGGAGATAAAGCAAAGTCTGATGCAAGAAAGTTTAGCCTGTCAAGTTAATAGACCTGCAAAGGTTTATTTTGCTTGGAGCGTGTCATCTGAATTCGGACGGTTGCCCCCTTCCTAGTTTCTGTGAATCTCTGATCTGTGTGCAGTTGGGAATTGAGAAAGAGCAGGATGTCCTGTGGGGGGAGTTGGGAGATGTTGGCAGTGGCAATTGAGTGTTTGTGAACGTTTTTTTGTTACAGGTTCTGGGAGACAGAATCCTCAGGAGCTTAACAAACTGGTCCTCCCTTCATAGCAGCAGAGTGTCCACCGGGTGGAAACATAAATTCAGGTTCTTATTATTGTACATTATGTCCTGCAAATCTCCCATTTTCACAGCGCTTTACTCTGGGGGTGCCTTTTGCTAGGCCTGCTTGGGGTTACAGGTGAACTGAATTAACAACCTGAGAGCTGAAACTCCTAGAATTCCCCGCACAGATTAACCCCATTCACTTGGAGTTCCCACCTCCTCTCTCCCATGCAGGATTTCCTCTCTCAGGAAGCAACTGATCACGTGATTGGGAGTGCCACTGGGAGCTGATTCTCTTGTGGCTGAAAGTGCTTGGTGATCATTCCTGAAATAAATTCTTTTACTTCTGCTCTTGTCTTGCCCAATATCCTAAAGCTATCTGTTTCACGCTTATCCCAGCCGTATTGGAGCTGTTGCGGTAGAGCCCTTCCCCTGCTTCTGTCCAGTTTCTCTGAAAGCAGAGACAGGAAAACTTGAAGGTGTTTTAGTTTTTTAATTTCCTCATATAGACAGTTCAGAATCCATGGAGAAAGACTCTGTGATGACTGGCATTCTTACTGCATGGGAAATTTTACTCAAAGCTCTTCCCTCCTAAACACCAAAGAGTTCTGTAGTGAAACTTTTATAGAGACCGTGCTTCAGTGGTACCACAAGCACTTTGATGCTCTGTCCCCTGGCTGTGTAGAAAGGTAGTAACAGCTTGCATTCTTCGCTATTGCACACTTTCTGGAAAATCAGTGTTAATAAAACATCTCAGTGAACTCCTTCAGCTGGCGTTGGCCTCAGCAGCATTTATTTTTGCTGTGATTTGCAAATACTTCCAAGCATCTCTTTGTTCTCAGCTCTAGCCCAGGATGGCTCCTGCTTGTGCCGTAGGCATGGCTTGAATCACAACTTTGGGGGTTCAAAGCAAACGTGAAACCCTTTTGGTGGATGAATGCTGCAGTCTGGGTGGGCATCCTGCATCTGCACTGCCAGCATTTTGCGCATGGATGGGACAAGGCTTTTGCCTGTGTCTCGTCTTTTGGGATTAGGGAAGTGCTGGCCCTGTCAAGGGCGGAAACTGCTCCCATCTGCCCCGTCGTGGGCGTGGTGTGGTGATTATTTTCTTTGCGACTGGGACTGAGGGTAAAAAAAGGTTCTGTTAATGCAAAGTACTTGATCCCTTTAAAAAATTGACTTTTATTTCCTTCTGTGTTTACGATGTTTTTAACTCGAATTTAAGGAGTATTGTTACTGCCTCTAGATGTATATATAATTCCAGCAGGGCTCCTGTTTCCTTTATATAATCTTCTATACTTATTGAAAATAAATTCCTAAGAAGAATGAGAAGCAAATCAAAGCACTGGAGGTAATTGATTACACGGCTTCCTTTGGAACAGGAATAAGTTCAAGTCTGTGTTCAGTGAGAAGCTTTCTCTTCACATGGTCCATGTTTTTGCATCCTGAACTCTTCTCTCCTCGGAGCCTGTTGCCTGGACCTGCCTTGTCATCAGCTGCTCCTCCTGGGCTCTCACTCTGCCCCGGTGCTCTGCAACCCCAGGCTGGCCTCGTTATTTGGGGGAGCTGGGGATGTTTGGTGGACCTGGGGATTGTTTGGATGTTTGGAATGATTTGGGTTATGTTTGGGGTGTGTTTGGAAAGGATCTGGGGTGTTTTTGGTGTTTGTGGGTGCTGGGGATGTTTGGAGGATGGTGTGATGCCTTTTTGTTGGATGTTTTGGGGGTGTTTGAAGGAGCTGGGTCTGTTTGGGGGGTGCTGGGGAGGTTTGTGGTGCTGGTTATTTGATGTTTTGGAGTCTGGGGTGGTGGTTTGTGGATGGTTGTGGGTGTTTTTGCGAGGTAGCTGGGAAGTTGAAAGAGCTGGGGATGGATTCGGTCGTGTTTGTGTGTGCTGGTAGTTTGGAGGAGCTGGGTTTGTTTGGGGGATTTTTGTGGGTTGTTTGTGTGTGCTTCTAGATGTTTGGAGGAGCTGGTGGAGTGTTCGCGATGTTTGGGGGTTGTTGGAGGAGCTGGGAATGTTTTTTGAAGAGTGGGGGTTGTTTGGGGGGAGTGTTGGGGTCCAGGCAGGGTGGTTTGGCTCTCCCAGGATTTTCGCTGCACTGCCTGCTCACCAGCTGGGCCGCCCAGCCACAGCCCCATCTGCTGTCCGCGCGTCCCCAGCGTCCAGCACTTACTTCATCAAACGCTGCATGGATTGGTTTTGTCGTCTCGAAGGACTGGCTGAGTCCCTGCCCGCTGCCACAGAACCTTCCCAGGGTATCCAGGTCATCAAGCCCCACATCCCCGGTACTTTGAAATCACAGGAACCATGACAATATTCCAACTCCATCCAGTGCTGTTTTTCATTAGATAAGAGAAATGTGAGCCTTAAGTATTTTGTCAATGGGCGTTTGATATTGTTAAGTACTCAGTGTTCGAAAGACGGAAGATAAACTTTGATTAAAGTCTAAATCTGTTCCAGAAACTCCCAGCCCATACAAGAGGCTTGTTTCAGGTACATGGATTGAACCGAGCTGGCTGTTTTTGGTTGAAGGCCCTGCTGGCCTTCTTCCATGGGGACTGCCAAATCGCTTTTTGTGTGAAGCTTGAAAAGCTTCTTTGGTTGCTTCTTGCCCAAGTCCTTTTGGAACTTACTACATAAAAATATTTATGTAAATATTTAATGTTTATATATAATATTTTGGTTGAACCTTTTAAAGCTTTTCTTTTGCTGAAGTTTCTCATTGAAGGGGTTTGCTGTCACACTGTGAAGGTCAGTAAAATTTTATGGGCCATAAAGTTGAGACTTTTCAAGCTCTGTGGGTATCCTGTGACAAAAGAGAAGCTGCTTTTTTTCTCTTGTTTTGAGAATAATCTTTTGCCATTTAGAAATGGGTTTTGATATTATTTGCTTTTAGGAACTTGACTGTGTGGATTTCTGTCCCATGTCTCCAAAAAGCAGACATTTGTGGAGCTGTGTACTGACAAGCAGAAAGACAAATTTGGAATGATCTGCTCTGGAAAGAATCCAAGTGTTTTAATTTGTGTGTGTGTGTAATTCTAGTATCTCTCCTAGAGCCAAGTCTGCCCTCCTTAGACTTGATGATAACGCTTAGCACACAGAAGGCACTGCACAAACATGGACTAACCTGGCAGTTACACCTTAAACTTTCTTTTAGGTGACATTTACTCAGGTGTGAGAGCCACTGGTTGTGTCTTGCATTGTCTGTAGTGTTAAATTCAGCCCAGGAGCTCAGGGCAGGCTCCCACTCCTGGATTCTGAGGCTTTGGCAAAAGAGTGCTCAAAAAAAAAGAGACCCGAAATCCCAAACTGCTTTGGATTGGAAGGGACCTTGAAAGCTCACCCAGTGCCACCCCCTGCCATGGACAGGGACACCTCCCACTGTCCCCAGCTGCTCCAAACCCTGTCCAGCCTGACCTGGGACACTGCCAGGGATCCAGGGGCAGCCCCAGCTGCTCTGGGCACCCTGTGCCAGGGCCTGCCCACCCTTGGAGTGAAGGATTTCTTCCTAATATCCAATTTAAACCTTCTCTCCTTCACCTTAAATCCATTCCCCCTTGTCTGATACATAAAAATATTATATATGTATATACACACTATATATATATGATATAAATCCCTCTTGGCTGATGTATATATATATAAATAGATGCTGATGGTTCCTCTGGGTGGTAGAGGAAGACTCAAAATCACTTTTTTGTGTGTGGATCACCTGATGTGCCACAGGGCAGCTCCTGCTCAGCAGCTCCATCCTCCTGGAGAGGGGTTTCAGGTTTCAGAGGAGGTGGGAGCTGATGTCACTGCTGTGCAATGAGGCAGCACTGAGCTCCCCCTGCACACTGCCAGCAAACCCAGGGGCAGCCACAGCTTTTTCTTTTCTCTTTTCTTAATTTTTTTAAAATTTTTTTTTTTCTTTTCAAATATTTGTAATTTAAATTCCTCTGCAAATGCTTCTGTCAGGACCTGCAGAGGTCCCGGTGCTGTTCTGTGTGGGAGGATTGGGCAGTTTAGAGCTGCTGGCATTCCCAGGGACAGGAGGACACATCACGGGGTGTTAAGTCCTTGAGAACCATCCCTGGCTCCCTCAGATTGTGGTGCAGCTTTCAAAGCCTTTATCTTTGTGCTTTTGCTGAGGGTTATTGTTGCTTCCCTTATTTCCCTTAGCAGAAGAGGTGGCCTTTTTCTTTGCTGTCCTGGCAGATTTCCTCTTAAGTCTTATTTTAGCGAGTTGAAAGAGGAAGAGGGCACAGGGTGCTTTTTGAAGCCATATTCACTGAGGATTTATTCCCACCAGTGTTGTAAAGTCTGGAATAGTTACTCTGGAATTCTTTGCTGTTTTGAGGCAATTACAATTCCTTGGTTTCTCAATTGTGAAGTAGAAGATGTTGTCCTGTAAAATAATAATATATCCAGGAGAAGCATGGAAACACAGAAAGAAGGGTGACAGGTTTTATTCACTGCCCCAGGATTTATCCACTTTGTCTTGAGACAGGTTTTACAGGAGCTTGTGAGGGCATGGAAAGATGAAAACAAACATGGGCAGCTCTCTTCAGCATGAAATAGGTGATTGAACAGAATTTCTGCATGATGAATTTTGACATTTATAAACACACACAACCATTCCCTCACCTTTGTCCCTCTTTCTGTAGCTTTGTGAAGCCTGTCCTGAGGTGCCTGGTGAGCAGATGCAGAGATGCTCCACTGCTGCAATTAGAGAATGTTTTTGCCCACGTTTTCTCTAAGAACAGCTGAAGATGGCTGCAGCCTGTCCTTTTCCTGCCCTGTGAAATCAACAGAGGCCGAATTTTTCTTAAAAGGGAAAAAAAAAAGAGTTCAGTTATTACTAAGTACATCTTAAAAGGCTTTGGGTTTTGTCAACAGTGTGAGCAGCAGAAAGGGAGGGAGACAGATGCTGGTGATGGGTTGCTCTGAGGGGAAACTGAGCGCTGATTTTGCAGGTCTGGCTGTGTCACCTCTGTCACCCCGTGTCTCTTTTTCCATTAGCTGCAGGACAATCTGAGTAATCAGATTCCCCAGTGAATCGGGGCTGGGATACTTTCGTTGTTTGCTCTTGTCTCGGGGTGTGATTCAGAGTTTTGACTGGGACTTTGGGAGGGTGACTCGCCTGGAGCTGTGGTGAAGAGCTGGGATTGCTTATTAGGAGTAGCTGCAAGAGGAGGTGCTTGTTCCCAGTCTCTTCCACCTCCCTGCTTTCTAATTATGTGTTTGAATTTCTCCCTGCTCAGCTCACCTGTAATAAATCAGGCACCCACAGGTTACATGACCCTTATCTCTGACTCTTATGATAAAGGTCTTTCAGTGATGTTTCCATTATGATTTTTAGCAAATATACACTGGAGGATTTCTTTTAAAGACCTAGCTGTGTTTGAACTCGGTTTTATTTCAAGAGTTGGCCAGCCCAGGTATTTTAGGGTGCCCTATGCAGGTGACTGTAGGACTGTAACCCTGACCTGCTTGAAGCTCTCCTGGTAACACCTTTGATGCCATGCTATAAATAACCAGTGACTTTCCAAACATAATTAGTTTCTTTATTGTCCTCTGAATAATGTGTGAAGCAGGTGTGAGCTGCACATCCTCTTCCAACAGGATTTCCAGTTTTGAGGGGCGGGCACACCTTCTGGCTGTGCCTGAGCATCTCTTGTTTAGAATTTATTTTGGTATAAGCCCTCCTTCCTGCCAGGTTTGGGTGCAGAGCTGACCTGGGCTCCCTCAGACATTGATTGCCACAATGGAGCTGATCCATAAAGTGATCCAGACACTTGGCTCTGTCTTCAACCACAAAATTAGCAGGGCTGAGTGTTCGAATACTTTTAAGTACCTGCTGGGTACTGGTGGTTGGGACACTTTGCTGGGACTGAAAATGATTTGTGCTAAAATTCTGAACGAGCACACGGTGTCTGTGGACAGTGTGTCTTGATCTTCCAGCTCTGGCCTTGGAAGGAGCAGGACAAGACTGACATGGATGGAGTGATGCAGTGCCTTGGGCAGTGGGACAGAAACACTGCTGGAAGAAGACAAAATGATCTTGAGAGAACTGGCAGGAAAAGAAAGAAAGCCAGCTCAGAGAACTGGTGTCAAGAATACTTGTTATTGCCTTAAATCATAAGGCCAGATGAGATCATTTATGTGAGAAGACACCACTGTGGAGGCTGATTTAGCTGAGTAAAGGATTGCTTGCTTGAGCTGGAATGGATTTTCAAAACCATTCTTTCACTGCTTAGGTTGGTCTTGTAGCCATCAGTTCTTGTTTCCTCCCTTGTGTTAGGTTGGGAAGCTGTGGAACAAAATCCAGCCCTTGTGGATGTGATCTTGTAGCCTCCTGCCATCTGAACACAGCTTGAATTTGAGCAGGAGATGTGATAGCTTTTTAAATCTGTTGTCATGTACTTAAAACTTCACTTAAAATTTTCTGGCTTGTTGATGGATCATTTACCACCCCTCCCTTCTATTTTAAAGAAGGCATCTTAGTGGTCTAATCCAACAGTGCTTTTCCTCAGTGATCTAAACACTTTTTTTTTTCTATGTCTCTTAAAAATCCCATAAATTCCAGTACTCTAATTCTGCCCTATATTCTTTTGTGTCAGCTGCATACAGTCAGAAGTGTTGAGTGTGTTTTCATGCTCTCTTTTGCTGTCAGTATCAGTGAACCATCTTGCTGTCAGTGATGAGTCTCACTACTTTTTGTTCCTTCAATCAAGGTTTATTTAGATTTTTACTTTGCAGAAACTACTCAAAATGCCTCCTGTTCCTGGTCTGTCCTTTCAGTTGCTCATCATCTGGGACGTGGTTTGTGTGCTCTGTGGGTGAGAACCATGCTGATGGCTTGGTCAAGAACCTGTCGAGTACCAAAGATTGTTTCAAAGAGAGTTATCTTTAAGCTTTTAAACACATTTTTTTTTTTCTTACATACGTGGAGTTTTAGACTTGGAGGAACTTAATGTGTACAGAAAATACCAAAGTGTGTTGCAGTTCTGCCATGAGAGGGATTTATTCTGTCTTGCCCAGAGCAGCTGTGGCTGCCCCTGGATCCCTGAAGTGTCCAGGGCCAGGTTGGACAGGTCTGGGGACAGCCTGGGACACTGGGAGGTGTCCCTGCCATGGCAGAGGGTGGCACTGGGTGGACTTTAAGGTCCTTCTAACCCAAACCATTCTGGGATTCATTTGGGGATATGTCAGCAGATGAGATGAAGTCTGAGGCCTCCCTTTTTCTGATGGATCACTGAATGTTCTGTTGACTAAATAATTTCCTTGAGCACACACCAGGTGATGGTTTTCTTCTAAAGTCTGTACAAAGGTTGTGTTGGTGCCAGTGGGAGATTTGCTAGCATTGAAGCTGGTGTGCCCTAAATTCATGCTGTCCTTTCGACCCTAATTACCAGAGCACTTTGGCTCCATTCCCAGGAATGACCTGAATTTGAGGTGCTGGAAGGTGAACAGCATCTGGTGCTTGGAGATATGATTTCCACGTACGGGGGGTCCTTGTCCAAAATAAAATGAATTTCCTATTTGTGTTTTACCTCTTGTGAAGTTTGGAGCATGGAGCTGTTTAATCAAACTGGGATTTCATTGAAGTATTCCTTGGCTGCTTCTCTCTTGGCTCAGATGTTCTTGCCCCCTTCTTCCTTCTTGTCTCCTTTAGCTGTGCCATCTGTCTGTCATCTGCTTTCTCATTTCTCTGACCTATTTATGAAATATG
The DNA here is from genome assembly GCA_018697195.1 of Certhia americana. Lineage (NCBI taxonomy): Eukaryota > Metazoa > Chordata > Aves > Passeriformes > Certhiidae > Certhia > Certhia americana. Next base: position 222,429 of record JAGMWU010000055.1, read on the forward strand.
TTTGCACAACCCCTTTTGCAATGGCTGCAGAGGAGTGTTGGAATTGTGACCAGACTTATTTCCTGTTCCCCTTTGTTCAGTTTGTCAGCTCCAACCCATTGGATTCAGTGGGTGTCTCTGGTCTCATCCTAAATGACACCTAAATGCTTTCAGATCGGGGCTGTGCAGAATTGTTTGTGAGAATTTTCTGGTCGTGGCAGGGCAGGACATGGCAGCAGCATAAACCTCCGAGGCTGGGATCTGAGTCCTGGCAGGAGGAGGAGTCGGGTTTGGGTTGCAGCTCTTGCTTGTCAGAGTTGAACTCTCACAAAGAGGAACTTTATTTCCAAGGCTTTGGACAGTGATTGCATTGTCCCCGAACTGCGGGGCATGAAGGGGCACATTGAGGCTCTGTCACCAGTCCAGGTTCTGAGCTCACACCTGTCGAGGGGCAGCAGCAGCCTCTGGGCTCCTGCCCTTGTGGTTCTCTCCTTTCTCATGTGGAAGGATTAAGGTTTGCATTTGCTGCAGCTGGTCTCAGGCTGGGCCCAAGAGAAGCTCTGGGAGCAGTAGGATGGTTGTTGGCACACAGATAATTCACCACTGTGGTGGTGTGGGGGCTCCTTTTGTAGAATCCTAGGGTGGTTTGGGTTGGAAGGGACCCCAAAGCCCACCCATCCCACTCCTGCCATGGCAGGGACCCCTCCCACTGTCCCAGGGTGCTCCAACCCCAATATCCAGCCTGACCTGGGACACTGCCAGGGATCCAGGGGCAGCCCCAGCTGCTCTGGGCATCTGTGCCAGGGCCTGCTCACCCTTAGAGCGAGGAATTTCTTCCTAATATCCAATTTAAACCTGTTCTCCTTCAGCTTAAGGCCATTTTTTCCTCTTCTTTACATATTCCAGAAAAAATAGTTAAATTGCCTACAATCCCCCAAACCTCCACGTAATACCTTGTTGTGGTAAAGCAGGAACTTAATAACTTGGCATGTTCCAGACCAGGGCCTCATGTCCCACCTGGCAGCTCCTCTGGCAGGGAGGGAGTGCTCTGAGTTGGAGATATTTTTATGCTTTTTAAAAACGGTTGAAAAGACCTGAACATGATTTGGGCTGGACGGTGCCGTACGCGTAGGGAACAAAGCAGCAGGATTGGATTTGTTCTGGAAAGGGCATTTTATTGTCCACACTTCTGTGTGATAGCAAAGAAGAAAAACAGGGAGAGGGAGGAGGACACAGCAGTGGTGATAAGGCGGCTCCCTTTTGGTTTCCTGCCTGCACAGTGGGAATGGATGTCCTGCCAGTGAAGGATCTGAGGAGCTCCGTTGCACATTTACCTACATTCAGTTCCAAAGAATCATAAAATCAGAATCACAGAATGCTTTGGGCTGAAAGGAACCTTAAAGATCATCCCTTTCCATCCTGTGCCGTGGCAGGGACAGTGTCTCCACCAGAGCAGGTTGTTCTTGTCCAGCCTCATTTATTTTGCCCAGAATTGAATGTTCTGTAGGCAGAGGTGGCTATGAAGGGATGGCAGGATTTTGAAACTCCTCAATTTCCCTGGTGCCTCTGGGTAGCAGCGTTCTCAGCAGACACATCTAGAAAATTTTGCCACTTCTTTGGAAAGTGTTTGTCCAGTCTCAAATGCTGCAAAATCAGAGCTCTGGGGTAAGGCTGGATTTTGAAAACAAAACAACAATAAGGCAAAATAACTCTTGATGCAGGCTTCTGTAGATCAGGCCATGTTTTCTTTTGTAGGTCAGACATGATAATAAATATATTCAGGACTACTAAAGGGGAGAAACAGATGTAGTCCTTTGAGTTTTGTTTGTGATTTGCTTTTTCTTCTTTTTTTGAGACATTGAAGAAAGAAAATGGAGCACAAGGGGACAAAAAGAATTACTGTGTCCTTTCCCCAGCTTTAGGGAATAGCCAAAGAGTCTCTGGGAAGAACCTGAGCTCAGGGAGAGAAGGAGGAAGCATTCAGGAGGGTGTAACAATTGTAACATGGGAACAGCTGCTGAGTCCTGCTCCCCAAATCCACCTTGAGGATGCCTCATGTAGTTGAGCTAATAAAAAGCTGAAACAATAGAGTTACTACATGAGTGGATTGTTAACCTGCAGCTGACCCCTCACTTTTAATCCCAATAAATGAAATGATGCCCATATAATCACTCATAAATTTGTGTGTGTATCTGTGACAAACATGTTTTGCTCCAGAAGAGCCTGGCAGTGGGGTGTGGGAGAGGGCAGCTATAGGATCAGAGATGCCACAAGGTGAAAACCTTCCCTTTGTTCTGCTTTTCTTCACCCACCTTCCCTGTGTTTGGGAGGGAGTGTGGGCCCGATCAGAGGGAGCCTTTTTGGCAAGTGTTTAATTAATTAAAAGAGAGAAGGTAGGAAATTGATGGTTACAATGGAATGTCTTCTCTGATGCTAAAACCATTTCACTCTAAAGTGATCTTATGCCTGGGACAATAAATACCCCACAGATAACAGAGCCTCTTGACCATGAGCCAGAACTCCTCTGGCCATTTAATAGATGAGAAAAAGATGTCAAGTACCATGGGCAGGATCAAAAGGCGAGTCTGTGATGGAGCACGGAATTAGCAGATTGGGACTGGGGGCCCAGCTTTGAGCCTTTCAAACCATAAGATTTTATTCTTCCCCCACCCTGCTCTGCCACGTTGCAGAAGATGGATGGGGGCCCTCGGTTGGGATTCCTGTTCCTAAGGGAAGGCCTTCCCTTGTGTTGTAGTAAATAAGTATTAGAATCCCACCACGGGTATACAGACGTGGACTCTGCTCTCAGCAGTGTGGCTTTTCTTCCTCTTTGTTTGTTGTTCACTTCTCTCCCTGGTCAGATGTGGATTTCCTCCTTGCTGCCTACCTGCAGTTAATCCCTGAGCTCTGCTCCCAGTGATAATTCCTGTTCTCTCCTGTGGGCTGGTGCCTTTTGGCTCTGGGAGAGAAATGCATCTGCACACGTGTGACTTTCTGTGTTTGGACTCTCCAGAATTCATCATCCAGAGCCGTTGTGTGAACTTTTCCTGCGAGGAGTCCTTGAGGAGGTGGCACTGTCCTTGTCAGGCTCCCACAGGGTCTCGTGCAGTGGCTTTGGGGGGTTCACATCTGGATCCCAGCACAAGTGAGCCCCAGCTCTGCAGGCTCATCCACATCCTGCTTCCTTCCCCCTCCAACGCCTTGGGTGCTCTCAGGGTTTGAATTACACCGTGCCCTTTTTTCAGCAGAGTAAATAGTGTAGCTGGAAGTTTCAACATTAGGGCCTTTGTCAGCCCACAGCGAGTAGCAGGGGCGTCCTGTGACTGAAGCTGTGTTTAGGGGAGACCTTGTTCCACTGTGCATTGGGTTGTGTTGAGGGATGGATTGGCAGCAGGGCACAGGTGGAGCTCTGGCAGGAGCCCTGCTCTGCCTGTCCTTCCCCAGCTCCTTGTCCTGAAGGGCTGGGCTCTGCCAGGGTGGGAGTCTGTGACCCACAGGATTCCTTGCAGCCCTCAGAGGAGCTGCTGAGTGGAGTTTGAGCTCCTTTTTGTCTCCATCACTTCCTCCTAGATCATCCAGCATTTGTTGTTCAGCTCCAGCGTGTGCCCCCTCTGCCGTGTGTTGGGTGAAATAATCCTCCTTTCTACTGTCCAGAAATTGCTGGGGTTTAAAATTGGTTCTGGCAAACACGTTCAGAAGATAGTGTGGGCTGAAACAGTGGCTCTTAAACTGTGCTCTGTGGGACCATGCAGAGGGTTTTGCAGATTCATTAAATGAGGTTCATTAAATGATGGAAAACTTGATAAAGGAGCCAGGAATGCCTGAGAAATTCACGCATGTTGACAGACATCCATTGGTGCCAAAGCTGTGATGAGGAGTGGAGGAAGTGACACACAGAGTGTTGGTGGTTGAATGCAGATGAGGTGGGAAGATCCCTGAAAACCCTTCATTAGTGGCCAGAGTTGCTCTTCTGGAAGATTCTTCGACCTGGTCAGAGCTCAGTCCTTTCTTGGAAAGCAGTGATGCTCTTTTGTGTCTCCCATCTGATGTTTGAATCCAGTGTTCCTTCAGTCCTTTGTGTGCCAGAGCGTCGCTGATGAAAGGGGTTTCACGTGGCCGAACAATGCAGATTGTGCCTTTCTTCTCATGGATATTACAACTGGATTTTCACAGCCTTTCTCCAGCCACCCCCAGGACAGCTCTGCCCAAAGTTCCTTCCTCTGGTGCCCCAAACCAGCAGCTCCCCCTGCATCCCCAGGGATGTCGGTCTCAGATTTGATCCCGTGCCATAAAACCTTTGTGCATCTTAGCTGTGGAACACAATTGCTAATAATTCCATAATTTACCCCTTCTGATGTGCTGCCTCTGGTGCTGCCTGTCCACAGCTAAGAGGCTGGAAGCAGCTGCCCTTGTCCTTGCCTGTGCCATCCCCATGCTCCGTGTTTCTCTGGCTCCAGGCAAAACCCAGCATAGCGTGACTCACATCAGTCTCCTGTTCTCCCTCTCCCTTTCCATTTCTCTCTGGACTTTTTCCATGTTCCTGTACTATACAGCAGTCCTTCACCCAGGATTATTTTATCCCATTTCTTAGATAAAAGACTTGGAGGCCAGAAATGTGTTATTTCTGTGCTAACTGGAAGAGCTCTTTGGGTTGAGAGAGGAAACTTTCCTTGGATTGATGCCAGAAATAGCACAGCTGCCCCTTCCCTTGACTAAATGACCTTCAGATTTAATATTGAAGTGTAGCTTTATTCTCACTCTGATTTAGACTAGAGGTGGTCTTTGCTGGGCACTGCCTTGGGAGAGGTCTGGGTGGGGACTTGTGCTAAGAGGGGCTGCAGAGGAGCCCAGCACAGCACCACAGAGAGTATCTGCATCCAGTGGGTGTTCTCTTTCCCTGAAAGACATGGTGTTCCTCTTGCTTTGAACAGCGATGACCTCCCCGTGCTTCAAGCCAAAAAGGAAAAGGAAATTTCATTTTTCCTACAACTCTGAAGCTACTGGGATTGAAGGCTTGGAAATCAGGGCAAACCCCTGAGTGAGAGGGCTTGAGCTGGGATTGCACTCATGGAAATTGCTCCCAGTGGTCTCCCAAAGGCAGGGAAGCAGATTGTTGTTCCCCTGGAAGGCAGGGAGCCTTGGGAATTCACCTGCTTGGTGAATTCTTACCACTGATGCAGTTCTGCATTGATGCTTCTGTGCTGCTTCAGTGTCCTCTAAAATACAATATTAATTTTCTCTTACTCCAAGCCCAGCCCGTTTCAGCCATGTTTGGCACTGCTGAGAACTTCTGCTTTTAACTGGAAATCTTCCCTGGTTTCTACCTGGTTTGTCCTGATGCCATTACATGGCTCAAACAAATGTATTTTTTAAGAATCAGAGAATGGTTTGGGTTGAAAGGAACCTTAAAGCTTATCCAGTCTCACACCCCTCCCATGGGCAGGGACATCTCCCACTTAGCCCCAGGCCTTGAACATTTTCAGAGATGGGGAGTCAAAAACTCTCTGGGCTTCTCGATGCCTTTGTGTGAGTTTAAATTCCTCCTTGCTCTAATGAACTGTGAGGAAAACAGAAAAAAAAAAAAAAAAACTTTTAAAGAGACTTTTGTGAGGAGGGTTTAGAGCTTTTGTGTTCCAGGTACAGAGCAGAGTGTAATTTTTGTGATCTCAGAGCTGTGTTCAGGGGCACAAACTTTGTGTTGGAATTCTGCATTTGGAGATGTGTTTGCAGAGCTCTCTCCTCTTCCTCCCAGGACATGAAAGAGCAGATAAGGAGGGTGAGGTCATCCCAGCAGTGCAGAAATTTCCCAGGCCTTGAGCTGAGCCAGTTTCAGTGTAATCACTTATCCTGAAGTTTCATTTTGATCTTGGGCTGCAGAACCTGTGGAGTTAAACAAAAGCCCCCCTGGTCCCCATGAGCCATGACAAAACACCCTTTGACCTCAGGTCTTAACAGCTGCATAATGAGAAGTGAGGAGGTTGAAGCTGCTTTTTCATCCCTGGGAAGATGGGAGCATCCAGAGCTGCTCTCTCCTCTCTGTGGGTGTTTACTGGGTGCACTGGGTGAGGGTGAAGAGGAAGGCTCTATCTCCTGTGAGATAAACCAAGAGGAAAATGAAAGCAGGTTTTATTTGTTGCCCTGCTCACTTCCATCCCGGAGTGACAGTGATTAGAAGTGGCTGAGTGTAAAACAAGTTTCTGCATCCTGTGTCAGTGTGTAGTGAGCTCTGTTGTTAGGAGGTTGGGTAAATACTGAAGGAATAATCAGTTCCCCTCTTGCAAGGAAGAGTTCTTTGCTTTGAGATTAACTCCACTTTTTTTCTTGGCTGTCTCACTGTGAGGTTGTTCTGCTGGTGCTGCCCAAGTGGAGGAAGCTTTGGGACACTGAGACAGCTGTAGTGGCACTTGTGGAGATGGACTTGAGAGCAGCACAACCAGCAAACACCTTTGTTGGTGCTGCTCAACTTCTGGTATGAGCTGGAAGGTTTTAACATCCTGGAGAATCACTCCATAAATTCTGCCTTCAGTAACTCTCCTGAACAATGAAAACGTGTCCCAGATAAGTCCTGTTCTGCCACGGTGTTGTGTTAGTGCTGCTCACCAGAGCTGGGGCTGCCGTCCTCACCCTGGCAATCATTTCATGTAGTTTCAATATTACGGAATATTGATTTACTGTAGAGCATAAAAATGTGCCGTACTCAGCAGAAGGGCCTCTCCAATTGTTATGCTCCAGGAACACTGCTGCTCAGGAATGTGAAATAAATTTTCCCTTTTAACAATGGATCCTGATTTGCATAGTCTCTATTCTTGTTCCCCGGGGACCGGTGGCACTAATGGGCTGCAGCCACTTGGACACCAAACTCCTCTATTTGCACACATACAAAGGGCTTTGCTGTGGAACAAGTGTAATAACTTCTCAAACAGTTTACTCTGCGCCGTAATTGTCTCCTCTCTGTTGTGCTCTCAGTTTTGTTTGGAGAACTTAGAACACTGAACACTCCCCCCCCTCCCACTCCTTCCCTCTCTTCTTTGATGTTTTAACTGCATTATCTTCAGGGAAGCTTGTTTTCCAGCAATTCAGAAAGCCACATCGTCCCATGCTTGCCCAGTGTGAGGTGATCTCATGGTGCTGAAGGGAGACCAGGAGAGCTGGGATGTGGCTGGTGTGCTCTTCTGGAGCTGTAATATCCAAGATAATGGCTTGTGGTTGTTGCTGGTTGTGCTCGTGATGTTTTAGTGAAGATGTCAAACCTCTGTCATCACTTACTTTATATCCTTTTAGTGAACAGGATAGTCACTGGCCCTCAGCTCTTGAGTTTGCCAGAAGAAAGTTAGAAATGTCTTGGTGAGATCCCACCTTTAATGTGAAGAGGAGAAAAAAATGAAGAGCACAATTTCTACTGTCTTTGTGCTTCTGCCACTTTGTGCTTTCTTGGAGAAGAATTTTAACTCCTAGTGAAAAATCTGAGTCTGAGAAAGGCAATGATTCTCTTGGGCAACCCAGACCTACTGGGAAGCTGCTGTAAGCAAAATTACAATATTGATAAAGGGCCTTACTCAGCAAAGAGAAGGATATGCTCCTGGAAGATGTTTGTTCTAAGCTTGAGAAATTGTATTTTTAGGCATTTTGAGGGAAAAGTGGGCGTTCTTGGTTCATAGTTTGTAATGCTGAGAATAGCATGTTAACCAGAGTTTTAAGGGGAAAAATTCCAAATGAACTGAACATAGTTGGAGCAAACTTTGGTCCCTGGTCTAGTGTCACCTTCTCATTCCTGGATTTAGCTGCAAGGGACTAAGAAACTGCCTTAATTCCTGGAGTGGTGGTGATCAGACAGAATCTGCACAGGGCAGTTCAGGTGGCTCTGCTCTGCTTGCCTCGGTGCCCATGAGCCTGTGGAGAGCTGGACTGAAAAATGGGTCCAATAAATTCTCTTAAAACATGGTATTTTTCAGCTGATTGCTCTGCTGTGCCTCTGCAGAGTTTTTCTTCCTGGTGTAACAGGCAGCTTGTGGTGACCACACTTCTGATCCCCCTCCTGCTCCTCAACCTTCCCCTTCTCTCCTCACACCTTTGGGTGCTAAGCAGGGTTCAGACCTGCCCCAAAGCACTTGCATTGGCTTAGCTGGAAGAATAAAATCCAAACTTTGGCTATTGTGATGGAACAATTGTTGCTGCTGAGGGCTCAGGAGCAGCTGGAGCTGGGCATGGCTGTTTTTCAGACAGTCAGCTGAATAAATGCTCGGGGCAGTGCATAAATGTCATGGTGTAAAGATCTGGGGCATTTGGATTTGAAACAGAGCCAGAGTGCTCCTGAGACACCGTTCTGCCATTTCCAGGCTTTGGTGGGAGCTGCTGCCTGTTCCTCTCGAGGTTCCAGGGGTGGTGGATGGGCTGGCACAGGCAGGGAGTGACTCAGTGTCCCCGTGAGTCACCTGCAGTGCCACGACAGGATCCCTAACGAGACAGGATGCTGTATCACCAGCCTGGGGCTGCAGAGTTTCACCTTCACAGAATCCTTTCAGCTGGGAAAACCCTCTAAGAGCATCTTGTCCAGCCTGGGACAGGAGCTCTCTGCTGCAGGAGCTCAGCTCCGTTCCTCCAGCGTGGCACTGTGATGGCACAGTCCCTGCAGGGGCTGAGGATTCACAGCCAGCACTGGTGCTCTGAAACAGCAGGTAAATAAACTCTAAAAACAGCAGGTAAATAAACTCTAAAAACAGCAGGTAAATAAAACCATGATTTTTAGTTTACTGGTGAGAAACTGGGTACTTCTGTCTTGGGACAGCAGCTTGGCTTAGCCCTGCTCATGCTTTAGGATTTGTTCTCCCGAGTTTTCCCTGAGCAGTGGGGGATTTTCAGTGGAAATAATTCTTTACTCCCAGGCTGTGGTGATCCTGGGTTTGTGTGGATTTGGGAATGAATGGGCCAAGGGGAGTTTGGAAGGAGATTCAGCAGAGTGCCGAGCACATGCTGGGAATAGAAGAGCCCTTCAAAGCTGATGGTTCTGTCCAGGGGTGGGGGCGGGTGTTCTGCTGAACAAATTGTTCACTTTGGCTTCTTTGCAGGCAGAAATGTTACGATCAGCTAATGAGATTGTTCTGGAGCCTTGTGGGGTTTTCTCTTCCTCCCTCAGAGTCATCATGAGAAGAGTGGGTTTGGCAGAGCTTTAACTCTTGCTCCACACACTGCTCTGGTTTTGCATTGCTCCAAAATAATAATAATAAAAAAAAATTATAATAATAGTAATAGTAGTAGTAGGATAAAAACTTGGTGAGCTGAAGAATGAATGTGAAGAATATGGGGGACAGGAACAAAGTGGAAAATAGCAGCTGAATTGGTTGTCTTATTGAAGAAAGGTCCCATCCTGTACCTCCTGGGCTCTGTCCTAGTGCCAGGGTGAGGCTCCTCTGTGGAAGGGGCTGACACCTTCCCAGTTTGCCTCTGGAAGGTGTGGGAGGCTGAGCTGTGTGCCCCTTGGGGGGAAAAGTCTCAAACCCTAGAGCTTTGAACCACTCTTAGGTGATTTCTTCTGTCCCAAGCTGTGTAGGAAAGAGGAGAGTAAATAACAGCGTGGCCTCTGCATTCCAGGGGACAGCAAAACCCCTGGGAATATGCCAGTACAGAGTGGAGGAGGGGAACCATATGGAAAGTGCCTGGAAAGCTGCAGTTTATTGCCTCATGTTGTGGCATTAATGTGTGAGTGTCCGAGCTGCCGGGTGCCCTGGGCTGTGCCACCTCCTGGCATCACTGCCAGAGGCTCTCTCTGCTTCCCAGTGAATCCCTCTCCCATGGCTCTTCCCAGCTCTCAGCCTGCTTGGCTGCCTGCAGAGTTTCTCAGTGTTTCTGGGTTGTGTTTCTCTCTCTGCTGGCATTGACTGTTTCATCCAGCGTGACCTGTTATTCCTCATTTAACATCAAGATGGTTTGGGTTCGCTCAAGTGCTTGGAGTGGCAGAAACAATCTCCCTCCAGACCCTGGTGGCTGTTTCTCATTCATCCTGCTGATTCCTAGAAGTGGTTCTGATAATGTAACTCCTCTTCAGCCTGTAACTTTCCAATCTGAAATCAGTTCTAGCTCCATTTTTCTGTGCTGCTCCATGTCATTACCAGGATGGTTTAGCAGCAGCTGGTGGATCTGCTCTGCTCACTTTGCAGTTGGGCCTTTAGTAGGACAGTCTCCTGGTGAAAAATAAGTCTGCTAATCTCTAATTCCCTCAGTTTGTTGGGGCTCTTTGTCTGCCTGGTTGGAATTCAGCTGCAAGGACTCAGCAGAAAGCAGCATGGACTGGTGGGCAGATGGGCTGATGAGGGACTTGAAGCTGAGACTGAGATTGGATATTGGGAAGAAATCCTTCCCTGAGAGGGTGGGCAGGGTGGCACAGGGTGCCCAGAGCAGCTGGGGCTGCCCCTGGATCCCTGGCAGTGCCCAAGGCCAGGCTGGACAGGGCTTGGAGTGACCTGGGACAGTGGGAGGTGTCCCTGCCATGGCAGGGGATTGGAACTAAGAGATCCCTGTGCCAGGGCCTGACCACCCTCACAGGGAGGAATTTCTTCCCAATATCCGATCTAACCCTTCCCTCTATCGCTTTGAAACCATTCCCCCTTGTCCTGTGTCCCTCTCCATCTGCCTTGCCCACTCTCTTCAGGTTTAGAAGGAAAGGAGAGGGTTTTCCTCTCCCCAGAGCAGGTGCAGGTTTCAGATCCCCAGTGATCCCTTCAGGAGACATCACACTCCGTGTTGTGCATGGTTACTCCTTTCTAATGCTGGACGAGAGAAGAATCATTTTCACAAAATGCTGAGAGAGGCAGTAAAGCTGAGGAGTATCTGTAGGTCCTCACGCCAGAGCTGATCCCCACAGGAGGAACATCATCCCATGATGCTGCCAGCCCCTCGCAGGGCAGGGTGGGACCCAGCTGGGAAAGACTCAGTTCTAAATATAGAGACACACTAGGCTCGGTGCTGTTTTGGAAAGTGTGGCTGAGCCATCATTCTGTTCTTCCCCTCCTCCACTGCTGCCGCAGGGTGTCAGAGGATGAAGTGTACATTACTGTGTTTCTCTTTCTTGGGTTATTTTTGGTTCAAATCCAGTGGGTTTTTCTGGGGTAGGATGTGTCCTGATTTTAAGGTGAGGAGCAGGTCTGCTGCTGCTTGTGCTGCTATATCACTTAAGAAACTAAATGGATTGAAAACTATTTTTTTTCGTACTTAATTTTAATTTCTGTGTAATCTGAGCAAAAGAATGGGCTGTATTTAACAGCACAGGCTATTGTTCCAGCAGGCAGAGGTGGTTTGTAGTGTTGGGAGAGGCAAACTAGTGAATTGGCACTTTGGATGTTACTCTCAGCAGCATTTGATTCTAAAAACTTACTTCTAAAAACAATTCCCAGGGCTCTGTGGATCCCTAAAGAGCAAGCTGCTGGAATCTGGCTTTACACAGGGAGATATTCTAGAGGGAGGGACTTAAACACCTAAAGGTATTTTGGAAAAGGTCTTGGGGAAGGCTGGGAGGGCAGAAGACCCATTGCCTGTTTTGTGTGAATGTGGCCTCGGTTCCCTGGCTCTGCAGGGACATCCCTGGGCAGCCAGAGGTCCAGCAGCAATGTGGGTAACGTGTCTTGTTTGAAATCCATGGGTTTCACTTGCAGTTTGAAGCAACCAACTCCTCCTTTTCAGAGTCTTTCTATTAGCTGATTTGAAACTTGTAATAACCCCGGGACTTTTTCTGTATTTATTTCATTTTTAGGCAAGTTTATTTGGTAGCAAATGCCTGAATCAGGGCAGAGGCCCAGGAGGTGCAGATTTTTTGAAGAACTTGATGATTTCTTCTCCTTCCCATCTCTGCAGCTGGGGCTGCCTCAGTACAAAACCTCTTTTACCACGTGCTGCTTCTGCTGTCGTGGCTGGTTTCAGCTCTGAAATGGGTTAATCTCAGCAGAAGACTTTCTGGTTTGATTTTGGAGGAAACATCTGGACATTGCTGTGGCTCTCCTGCCCCACGTGCTCTGGCTGCTTCAAAATTGCTACACAGAAGGAGGGGGAGATGGGCAAAGGGAATTATTTTGTGATTAATTTCTTAATTGCTGAGCATCCAGATGTGGCAAAGGCTTTGTGCAGCAGTGCTGGATTTGTCAGCACTTTCTGCTGATGCCTTGTTTCCACACCTTGTCGGGGTTTTCTTCCTTTCTGGGCAGCCTTAATATTTATCCACAAAAATCAGGATGTTTAGGGTATATTTTCATGATATTGTGGCTGTGGATTTATCCATTCCTTACCATTTTTATGTTCCTTTCTACCCTGGAGTGCAGGAGTAGGGATTGAGGGTGTTTCAGAGACAGTTGATGTTTTATTTCCTGGCTTCTTATTTACTTGGTCCATCCATCAGATGCAGAAATCAGGTTTGCTTTGCCTGCTCTGTCCTTTGCAGCACATCATTGCAGTCTGTGTAAGGCTGGTCCTGTTCAGCTTTTAAACCCCAGCAGTGCTGCTTGTGAAACTTGTCACTGAGGTTTAACTGTGGCTGCTCTTCAGGTGGATTTGGGGGCTGATGCTAGAGACTTTTTTTTGAAGATTTCAGTCTCTGAGTACCAGGAGATGTTGGAATATTGCTCTGCAGAGACCTTGCAGCACGCCTGTAATTCCTTGGTAATTATCCTAGATGGTGAGATGGTATCAGTCCTGCCATCCAGGATGGAGCTTTTGATCTGTCTGTCTCTTCTCCTTGGATTTCCGTGGCCCGCGTGTGCTGAAAATGAGAATTTTCCCTCTCAGAATAACGCTGTGTTGTTGCAGGAGGCGGAGGGCAGAGTGGAGGTGGGCAGCAGACCGTGCTGCCATCGTCAGCCGCTGGAACTGGCTGCAAGCCCACGTGTCAGACCTGGAATACCGCATCCGACAGCAGACGGACATCTACAAACAGATCAGAGCCAACAAGGTGAGGGGCAGGAGGCCCTGGGGCCCTGTGCTGCTGCTTTGCCCCCCACTCCACCCCACCCCACCCCGGTGCCTCTCCCTGACCCCCAAATCTGCTGCTTTCCCCCCCTGCCTCCATCCCAAAGCAGATTGCAAGGCTGTGACTAATTGTAATGCAGTTTGACATGGGCTGAGTGTTAATTCCTGCCCCTGGTTCAAGATGAAAACGTGAAGGCAGCAATACCTTGCTTTAGAGTCAGTCTTTGGTGCTGAGCAGAGCTGGTGCTGTTGCATGTGTGATGCTGCTCTCCATCACTCAGGCCTTTTTCTTGTCGTTTAATTTTTTTTTTTTTAAAACCTTTCTTTCTTTTTTTAAACCTTTTTTAAAAACCGTTCTTTCTTTTTGGGAGTAGCTGGAGATGGGGGATAAGAACAACTGAGACTTAGTTAATTCCTGTCCCTGGTTCAAGATGACAACGTGAAGGCAGCAATACCTTGTTTTAGAGTCAGTCTCTGGTGCTGAGCAGAGCTGCTGCTGTTGTGTGTGTGATGCTGCTCCCCATCACTCAGGCCTTTCTCTTGTCCTTTAATTTTTTTTTTTTTTAAACCATTCTTTCTTTTTGGGAGTAGTTGGAGATGGGGGATAAGAACAACTGAGGCTTAGTGGAAAAGGGAGTGGCCTGTGGAGGAAGTTACTTCAGATGCTATCTGAACAGAGTTAAAATTGAGTCTGTTCCATAAAAAAAAGATCATTTTTTTGGTGCTGACCTTTCTCTGTGGAAGGAATTTTTTTTTTTAGCACTGCTCTCGGATGGTGGGAGAACGGAGAAGAGCAGAGAAGAGATGAGGAAGGGATTGTTATGGAGACTTGTTCAGGCATGCACATCTTAAATGTCAGGCCTTGGAGGAAGGAATGTCTGGAGTTTGTGGCAAGAAGGCTCCTGGTATTGCATCAACTGAGAGATCCTCAGGAATTCGGTCTGGCAAAAGCCTTTCCCAAGATGTGTGCTGCTCTGGGGGTGGTGGGGAAAGGTTTCCAGGGGGTGGAAAGCAGAGGAGGGAGACTGGACTTTGATGCAGCTGTGCAGAAAAGCAGGTTTAATTGAGTGAGTGAGGGCTCTAAATGAGTAGGAGGAAGAGCACGGCTTGTGAGCAGAATCCATTACTGAGAGTAAGGCAGAAGGCTTCTGGGAAGTGAGCAAATGAGTGATTCTTCAGAAAGAATCCTCTTCCTTCTGCCTTAAAGCTGACGGTGCAGCATGGTTTTAAGTACAAAACACAAAATAGCTGAACATTTATGTGTTAAAAGTTAAGTAATGGAAGAAACGAGAAAAGTCGTGTAATAATGTGAAATGTTCAGAGCTTTCAGCACAACTTGGCAGGCTCATGAAGGGGCCTGATAATGGTCACAAACATCCCCTGTGTCTATCTAAAGCTGCAGCCTCAGGGTCTGAAAGGAGGTTCTGGCCAACAGGATCATCCTCTTTGATTTGTCGAAACCAAAACTCAACTGTGATAACCCAATACATGAATTTAAGATAAAATACATGAATTTAAGTGTTGCTTAAGGTTCAGGGGCATTCAGAGCTTGAGAGTTTCGGGTATTGGCTGTTCTGCCTGAAGAAGAAAAAAACAGAACCATGAATATCACATACCCCATCTCTGCTAGGGCTTGCTGGAGATTATTCTTGCACCCAGCTGTCGTTATCTTGATGTCATTGAGCTCTGGGATGGTTGTAAAACACTGTTTGCACCTGTGAAAAAATAGAGGGCATCTTAAAAGGGCTTGGAACAAGAATAGGAGACTAGAGAAAGAACCCCGTGTTTCAGTAACACACGAGCTCCTTGGAATGGATTTGGCTTCAAATTGTACAAGGAAAACAGTTAAAGAATTTGGCAACACCTTGTTTTTTCTATCAACATAATCCCAGTTTATTTGGCCACAAGGAGGTTAAAATGTAGCTGCTGCAGGAATTCAGATTTCTGCGAGTTCTAAAGTTCAAAGAAATTTTATTTCATTCTTTTTTAGGTTAATTACCTTTATATGTTAAGAGTTTACTTCCCAGTGTACCCTTCAAGAAAGACACATTGCTGTGTCAGATCAAAGCGAGGGAAGGACGGGCAGTCAAAAATAACCCAGTGTTTTGAGGGTAAACTGCAGCCTGGGTGTCTCAGCAGGAATTGTGCTCTTGGCTCAGTTGGAGCCTGGTGAGATGTGGAGGAAAACACCAAATCAGGGAGCGTGTGCTCAGAGCTGGTTGTAAAATACCCTGTTTGCAAAATACCCTGTTTGCAAGCTCTTAAAAATAGCAGGCTGTTGAGGGAAGCCTTGTAGCTCTGTCCTCTCTCC
Organism: Certhia americana; assembly: GCA_018697195.1. NCBI lineage: Eukaryota > Metazoa > Chordata > Aves > Passeriformes > Certhiidae > Certhia > Certhia americana. The sequence goes on from JAGMWU010000055.1 coordinate 237,667, forward strand.
AGATAACGTGCCCAGGTTCCCCTCCAGGCTCTCTTTGCTGTGACACACTGTGCAGCCTCCAGAATTGTTTACAGGTGACTGATCTGCCTGTTCTTCATCTGAGCAGCCCCTTCACAGTTCCTTGGTTGACCAAATGCAACTCACTGGGGTCCTGGGCTGTGTTTGTGGCCTGTAGGTTCCACCAGCTCCCTAATCCCTTGCACATTTTGCCCTGCTTCGTTATAATACAGCTCAGAATATTCATAATTACAGTGATTTTATTTCACTTTTTTGTTGTTCTGAGAGCGAAGCAGTCCTGCCTTTAGATTAAGCTTCAGTTAAACTGAAACAGGACAGCAGATGTTAAACCTGATAAAACACTGCTCAGCCACTGTGCTTCATCCCACTGAGTTTATAGCAATATCTGCCTTTCCTTATTGAATTTTTTGTAAATACTGCTTCTTTGGATGGGGGGGGAATAGAGTAAAAGGTTTGTTGATTTTTGTCACCCACTCAGAATTGTTTGCTGGGCTCTGGTGGCAGATCCCCCTGGCTACAATGGGAACAGTCCCTTGCTGCTCTGTGCTCCTCTGGCTTGGGTGGCACGGGTGCCCCTGGAGCTGCTCATGGGGACAAGGGCAGGGGTGGCAAGTGGGACAGGCACTTCAGGAGCCTGTGAGCTGGCTCCAGCCACTGTCCTTCCCTCTCTGAGTTCAGCTGAGACTCCAGGAGGAGCCAGGCAGCAGCAGGGGATTGTCTGGAATTCCGTGGTGGAAATTCAAGGCTGCTGTGCAGCATCAGAGCTTGGGGGAAGGATGTCTGTGCAGTTTCTCTGTGGGGACCAAAAGATCTGCATTTAATTCCCGTTCCCTCTCTTCCAGGGGCTGATAGTTCTTGGTGAAGCTTCGCCCCCTGACCCTGCAGTAGATGATGCATCCCGTCCCATTCGAGCTGAAGTGAAGCTGGAGCCTGGGGCCGAGCGGCTGGTGAGTGCCAGCAGTGGGACTGACTGGTCCAGGGGCTTCACCTGCACCAATTTTGGGGAGGGAAGGCTCATCCCTTAATCTGTGGGGCAGAGGGATGCTCAAACCATGGGGCTGGCCTCGTGGAGCAGCTCCTCCCTGTGATTTCCAGGTGGGAATCACTGATCCTGGTCTGTAGCTCACCCCCTCCTGCGTTATTTTGGGGTTAATAAACAATAGGATTTAAACACCTTTTAGAACAGAGTTCCTGGGGGCACCTTTGTAATAGGCATTAGCATTTTGTGAAGCTTTAAAATCCTAACTAATCCTTTCCCTCCAGCAAAAAAGTACCTCAAACTGAGAGCAGCATGATTAGCAGAGGCTGCTAAAGATGTGGCTATTTAATATCTGCCTGAGCATTCCCCCTTGGAAAGGGCACTAATGATTGCAGTGAGATGCACTGGAAACTATGCAGAGTGCCAGGTATTTATTATTTAATGCAGAAATGTAGGGCACAGACTAAAGGCTTGATGGTACTGTTCAGCCTGCCTGTGATTGCTTTGGATCCTGGGGGATGTATTAAAATGGAGGGTTTGGAAGTTGTGGTGGAGTAGGAGGAGAAGGGTGGTCCCTGAAACTTCTGCAGCTTCTGCTTGGCACTTTCTTGTGGCCATTCCTGCAGCCCTGTGTGCCTTCTTGGCCTGCTCCTGGGAAGGGTGTTTATTCCCCTTCCACAGGGACTCAGACATCACTCCACACTTCTCTGTGACAGGGCTGGAAGTGTCACCCCTGGAACTGCTGCCTCAGGCACCCAGCCCCTGGCTTTGTGCATAATTAGGGCTGCTCATTAGGGCGGGGTGTTGAGTCAGAGCCTTGATCTGCTCCGAGCCAGAGATTACCCAGAGAGACGTTCCTGTGCTGTGAGGGCTCTTAACTGGAAAGAGATCTCTTGGGCCTTTCCTGGAGAGGTGCTTATCATTTCAGCACCCTCCAGGCCTTTTCCCCCTAAAGTGGCAGAGTAAGGGACACATCTGCAGTGTGGAGCAGAGGGAGGAATCCATCCTGGCTCATCTTGGGATCTCCTCCTCGTGAGTGCCTCCCTTGGCTGGATCCGTGTCCTTGGGCACCAGCTTCGTACGTGGGATGGGGCTGATAATCCCCAGGAGGAACTAATCCTATCACCAGTGCAGGGAAGGGCTTTGCAAATAAGGCCTGGGAATATCTTCTGGGAAATGGAAGCTCAGTAGGTGAATAAATATTTTTTGCCTGAAGATGGAAATAACACGAAGCCCTGAAGACATAACTTGGCTGTTCATTTTGGTTCCTTGGATTTCTCATCTGGTGAGGGGCTGCACTTGAAATATTTTATATTAGGTGCAATATCTAATAATAGGTCTGAACCTGCCTGCTTTTGTTAGGGTTTTTTGGGAATACAGGGGACATTCCTGGTGTTGGCTCATGACTGCCTGTCCGCACACAGCTGCTTTGCTGCTCTGATGTGCCACAGCAGATGTGCTACAGTCGAATCTTTGACACCCCCCAAGAGTCCCAGGGATCCTCAGCACCTGGACTTGCAGGCCCAAAACACGTAGAGGAGCTCAGTCAGGGGCAGGAGTGTGATCGTGCTGTGATGGATGCTGCTCTGGAGGACAGCAGGGCTTGGGAGGTGCACCAGGAGCTGGTGAGAGTGAGAGTGCAGGAGGTGTTGGCTCTGCTCGTGTGTCAGGGTACACCCATCTCAGGGTGATAAAGGGAGCCTGGGCTGCTCCTGATAAGCACAGTTGGATTGATGCTTCCCAGCTCCTCCACAGGAAGCAGCTGAGTCCCTCTGTTCCTATCTTGAACCACCAAGACAGAGCGAGCTCTTGGAAAAGAAGTTCTTCCTTTAAGACCCTTTCTAGAGAAGAAAATAAACGATTTCAAAAGAGCTTGTGAGTCATGAGTACCCGCCCTGCTGCACCAGGGGTGCCTCTGGCGGGTGTCACGTGGAGGCTCAGCCTTGCCAAGCCTCTGGAAAGCAGAGGGAAAGTGTTCAGCTCCTGCATGACTTCACCTGGCTGGGGTGCTGGGTTTACCTGATGTCCCAGGTGTGATCTGAGCTTGCTCCTCTGTCTCTCTGGGTGGCAGAGTTGGTCTCATTCTGTCTTTGCACCTCCAGAGGAGAAACGTCTCTTTTAGGAGAAGTGTAAAAATCCCAGCAAAGTTCCTCAAACAGGCCCAAGCAGAAGTTGTCTGAGTTGTTTAGAAATGCCCTTCCCTGGGTGACTCAGGTCTCTGCTGTTCTGGAAACTTAATCCAGCACTGCCATGGCCTGGTTTTGTTGTTTATTGAGTTGGGGGGTGTTTGCAGGGAGGATTTAATCGCCACAATCCAGATGGGTTTGGGATGGAGTCAGGGCCAAGCAGGGGGCTTGGCTGACCATCTGTGTGGTGTCAGAATTCTGCTTTTGCCTTTCCTCTTGGTACTTGGAACCACATTGTGTGTGCTCAAAGGGGGAACCTCAGCAAGAGACAGGGCAGGGAGTGTAGGAAGTGCTGCGTGAAGGAAGAAATAAAGTTTAACCCCAGGAAAGGAGCATGTTTGACCCAAAACCAGGGACTGAAGGTGATGAATGCCAGAGTCACAGACACGCTGGTGGGCTGCACCAGGGTGGGCAGCAGGAATGTCACTGGTGGGAGGTACAAAGCCAGTGTGTCCTTGGAGGCTTGGTGACAATCCTGCTGCTCCCTGCAGAGCCAGGGGATTTGTGTTTCAGACCTCAGGCAGAAGGGATTGGGGAGCACAGTGGTTTTAATTCAATTTTTATTCACTTTGCTTTACCAAAAAGGTGTTTACAGTTTTGTGTTTATCCAGCACTTTTAGTGTTACAGACTCACCCTGCTCCCACCCAAACCCCACAGCCTGGGTTCACCCTCATTTAAAACACTCCCTAAAATGCTGTTTGGACTGTGTTTGCACAGGTAGTAAGTTAAAATGCAAATTCAGTTTTGCAAGTCAGTTCCCCTCTCCCTCCCTCCCTGTTTTCCCCCAAAGTGCTTAGGCAGGAGCTTTCAACCACACAGAACAGAAACCAAACTGCAGGAGAGACTGCAGAGGTTTACAGGTGGTGATGAACTTGTTTGCACCATGGAGACAAAATGCTAAAATCTCCTTAAAGCCCTCAGCTTTTCATGCTCCTGGCTGCCTGAGGGGAATTAAAGTCCTTTGGATCTTGGAATGAAAGAGCTGCCATGTATCCATCCTCTTGCTGCTCCCTAAGATCTCCTTATGTCCCTGGTCTGCTGTTCATACAGTGACTTCTGAACCCTGGTTTGTGTGGAAATCCACAGCTACAGTGCAGAATCCTCAACTAGGAATAAAAAGCATGGCTATTTAAGAAGCTTTTATTAATTTATATTTTTCTCATCCTTCCTTAGAGTGTGTCTGGATCCCAGCCCCTAGAAAACTTGGGTATTTCTGCTGCAAATACTCCTGAATCCCATCCCGCCAAGCCCTGTGGAGCACCGAGACCTGTCAATGGAGTTATTAACACGTAAGCTCTTGGAGATTCTGCAGGAGTTGACTTTTGTGATCTTGGCAATGTCCCATTGGAAACCAGGCTGTAACTGGGTTGGTGATGGTATAGATGGTGTCTTTTTTCACAAAAGTACAGTAGTAGATCATGCCTGGAAACATTTTGGAGGAGATTGCTTGCTTGAGGTTTTCTGCTGCATTGTTTTTCTGAAAATGGAATTAAACTGAGCTGTGTTTACATGAACGAGCCCTGCAGGCAGCTGTGCACTGAGCATGGGCAAAACTTGCTTCTTTATGAGTTGTTTTAGTACATCTGCAAATTGTGTGATCCAAAAATGCTAATGCCCTGATCACAGAACTTTCTGTAACTTTATTGGAGTTATGGAGGAATCCCATTGATTTGGGGAGTAACGCTTGCTAAATTCTTTGTTTCTACACGCTGCTTTTGTTGACAAAGTCTTGAAGTGGGTAAATGAAAACAAGTGAAAGCCATTCCCCAATTCTACAGGATTGAACCACTTGAAAACCCTTGAAAAACGTTGCACTTGCTCAGTGCCTTGAGGAGACAGGGAAAAAGAGAGGGGAAAAGGGAGGGAGGGAGGGATCCTGCACCGGTGTAGTGTGAGCAGATCAAGGAGCCCATGGCTGCAGCTGGAACACTGCAGGCTGTAACACAGCCCTTTGTATCCCTGTAGCCTTTGAATCGCACAGCCTTAGACCACAGGGCTTTAATGTTTTGCATTTTTAGAAATGAAACACTTGCAGAATAGACATGAAAAGGTTCCGTGGCTGAGGCGCTGCTGCGCTGGGATCTGCTCGGGGCATTGGTGCCAGGGCTGCTGCAGCCTTTGTGCCTCAGAGGGGTTGATGTTAACACTGCACCTTTCTGGGGTCACTGCTGCCAGCTGGCATGGGTACAGGTCTCAAATATTCATCAGAACCAAGTTTACATCAGGGTTAAATATTTTTTCTATAAAATAATATGTTCTCTGGCATTTAAATTCATGAAAACGTCTTAAGATTCCCCAAACTCTCATTCTGGAGGAAGCTGAATTCTAGGGTTAAAGCTGTTCAGGTCTACAGTGGCTTTTGCTCTGTGGCTTTTTTCTGTTCAGTGCTTCCAAAGGTATTTTGTCAAAGGTTCAGTCATGGGAAGAGTGGAAGGTGACTGAACTAAAAGCAAAAAAAAATGGAGTTGTTTTAATAAAACCTGTTGTGCCACGAACTGCAGAGCTTCCCAAACTCAGCTTGGCCTGTTCGCTCAGGTGTTGAACCGTGAAACCTGCTGGTAGTGCTGCACGAATAACTGGGGTTTTCTCAACCTCTCCTCTCTCCTGGGACAGTCTGCAGCCTGGCCTGGCAGAACACGCTCAGGGAGATGGCCAGGAAGCCGAGGAGCTCCTGCACAAAAAGCAGCGCCTGTCGCTGGCCCCCGCCGACGGCACCTGCGTGGCCGCGCGCACCCGCCCCGTCCTCAGCTGCAAGAAACGACGGCTCGTCCGACCCAGCACCATCATGCCCCTCTCCAAAAAGGTGAGCCGGGTGTTCTCTGCTCCTGCTTTCCTTGTAGAGATAGAAAAAATAACCAGCAGGACAGCGGAGGGCTTTAAAGGAGGAGAAAGAAAGGGGGAAATGAAGGAACGGGTTGGAAGATTTTTCTTAGCTGGCACTGGGGAGGGAAGATGCTGAACCTAGGGAGTTCTCTTAAGGCAACCAGCCTGAGGTGAACTCAAGGCCAGGTAGGTCAGTGTGGCACAGTCTGAGCAGGAGAGAGTAACCCTGAGAAGTCAAGTGTCAGGAAACCTTAACTCTGAGACAGGAATCAGCAAAGCCCCAGAAACTCACTGCTGCTGCTGCTCAAGGGAAAAGCACAGCTCTTTGCCCAGGCATACGTGGGATGAATGCCCTCTCTCTTCCTGTTTTGTTTTCTTTATTATTTTTTATACTACTCTCCCTTATGCAGAATTCATTCAATGGAAATACAGTTTACTGGCTGGATGAGGAAGGGCCATGTTTAATTCTTTCTGTTTTCTCTCAGGAATAACATAAACTGTCAGTTGGAGGGAGAATAGTGAAAAATGCAGGAAATAAGGACCTTTATTTGTGCATGCAGGGCCATAATGGCAAAAATCTGCTTGCCTTTGAGACAAATTGTTTCAAGTCTAACTTTCCCACAAGGGTTGGGGGGTTTTTACTCTGGATGTTTTAAAGAGAAGCTCTGAAAGCAGCCTTTTTCTGAGCAAAATAGATTCTTGCTCAGCTGAGTCAGCTTTAACTGATCACTTATCTGCAGTTTTATCTGGGGTATTTCTGGGAGAGCTCAGCAGTGATTACTTGCCAGATCTTCAGTGATTTGGAAGTTGATGAACTTTCTCGTGGTGGATGCTGCCTTTGTGCACTCAGTGCTTGAAGAATTGGCTGGAAATTCTGTGTTAGATCTTTGTTGTTGTCCTCAAATACGTTTGGTAATCAGAGATGGTTCAGAAGAGCAGTTCCAGGGATTTCTGAGTCCTCTCCAGTCATTCCAGAGACAGCTGAGTCATGGCCAAGTCCTGCTCCAGAATTACCTCCAGAAATGCCATCTCCAGTTGCCTCCACTCTCCTGCCCAGCACAAAGTGGCTGTGGATTGAACTTTACACGTGTATTGTGGAGTTTTCCATCTTTTGGATGGAGTTTTGTAATGTTTTATTGTTTTCCTCACAATTTGATGCACACGTTTATGGGCATTTGTGGCCAAAGCTGGGGGCAGCCCTCCACTCCAGCTCACGTGTTGGCAGAGTGGCAGGATTGCCTCTCTCCTTGCACAGCCATCCTGGTTAGAAAGCCCTGTGGGCCTAATCTTTTTTATTTTTTATTAATTAATTCATTCCCAGCAGTGGTACAGCACTGCTGATTCATGCTCATTTTTGGAACCATCACAACTTCCTCTTGTCTGGAGGAACATTTGCTTCTTGCATTTGCCCTCAGTGAACTGTATTTTATTTATTTGAGATAATTTCTCTTAACTTGTAACCAAGAGTGGGTTTCCAGCTCTCATCTTCAAACAACCCTTCCCAGTGTGGTGTTATTTTCTGGGGATTTTCTCTCCCATCCTTTAAGTCATTCATGGAAATGATTTGAATAATTCTGACTCAGAACAGGCTTCTGCAGGATCCAGTTGGATCCATTCTTCCCTTTTAGTGAGGAGTCAGGGATTGTTTTCTCTGCATGGGATTCATACCCAGATGTGTGTCTGCTTGCAGTGGTTGCACACAAATGAAGTGTGTATCAAGTCTATAAATTTGTGAATTGAGACTCTGTCCTGGATTAAGGAACAAGGTTGAGAACCATCTTTGTCACTCCGTAGATGTCCCTGCAAGTGTCAGCTCCTGGCATTTAATGATGGCTCTGACCCCCTGGAACTAAAACCAGCTTCTTTCCCTCTTCTCTGACAGCAGAATTGTGCTGCCTCATGGTTTTTATAAATGAGGTTTCAACCTAGATAAAATTAAACACTTTTAGTCAAATTTAGCAGCTGTTAAACTGTCTGTGCTGGTAAGTCATAGTTTTCAGTTGTGTTTATGCAAAGTGAAAGCAACCTCTCATGAGGCCAGACTAAATTTACAGGTTCTGTACAAGGTAGAAGAAAAAGGGGGGTGTGTGTATGTGTCCACATATGTGTGTGTGTGTATATCTATATACATTACAATTATATATAATATTAATATTATTGAATTAATATTCAATATACTATATATATTATGCATAACTATGCTATTATAACAGTATTTATAAATTTCATGTAACAGCTATTTGATATAATACATGATACAGAAATAAAATGAATTTATTAGATATTTATTGATAATCAAATGTAACTAAAGTGCATAAAATACAGGTTTCATTTTAGATATTTTATATATATATATCTATATATACAGTATGTGATTTTATATATCTCTCTATATATGTACAAGGAATATTTCAAAAGCAGAGCAGCTTTTGGGGTGTTTGCCATGAGCTGTAGCAGGGGATGGGTGGTGCTGGCTGTGACTGTGCCCCGTGTGCCCTGCAGGCCCACCGTGCCAGCCTGGCACGTTGCAGCTGTGATGTGAACCCCTCGTGTGCCCTGTGTGGCACCCGCAGCTCCTCCTCGTTGGACATCCAGTACGATGCCCCTCTGCTGGAACGCCTCTCCCAGCTGGATTCCTGCATCCACCCTGTCCTGTCCTTCCCAGATGGTGAGCACGGGGTCTGCTTAGCTCCTGGGGGGGTTCCAGGGGGAGCTTGGAGGTGCCTCCTCTTAGATTTATAAAAAATATTTTTGTGTGTCTCTGTTGATCAGCTCTTTTCCTGAGTGCCTGAGAATTTAAACAGAGTTTTTTTTTCCTCCCAGCCAGAGAGTTTGAAGAACTGGCTGTGAGTTGTCTCTTCTTTATTGTTTATTCTTTCTTATCATTACATTCTGTTCCTGACCAGCAGAGCTCTTCACTGTAGGTCAGTCCAAGACACTAAACTCTGAATCTCCTGAATACCAAATTCTAAAACCTTAATTACTTAATACTAACTACTAAATGCTTCCACCCTCAGGGTGGTGTGGATATTTATACTACAATCCACATAATCAGTATTTATAATACTTCTCCAATAACTATTATCTATGTTAGAAGGTTAGACTCTATTTTAAGCCAACTATAATGTGTCACCTCACAGCAGAAGATGGAGGCAAGGAAGAAGAAGGAAAAAACTCAAAAGCCATGTGCTTCCTCCATTTTCCCTTCACCTGTCTGCCATCCTAAAAACCCCATATATCTAAAATTCTCACCCTGTGATAAAACTACACACTATTCTACTATCTAATACACATTCTTGAAAACTCTGCATCATTCCAGAGCCTAAAAACCCTTTTTCCATGAACAAAGGTTAAAAACACTGTTTGTCAGAGATCTTAAAATCTCTTAAACATGCAAAGAATTATTTCTCCTAATTCCAGACTCCGACACTCCCGGCTCCCAGAGCTGCGTGGGTCCAGCCAGCCCTGCCCATCTGCAGGTGTTTTTGAGATCAGAGCATTGACTGGAGCAGGAGGGTCTGGGAAGGGGTTACACCTGAATTCTGCTGTGTTTTGGGACTCTCGACCTGCAGCCCCTCACTCACAGTGAGGAAACCAAGCAGTGCCTGAGAGTCCTTCCTGGGACCTGGCTCTGGGGTCCTTGGGGGCTCTAAACCACTTGAGAAATATTTGCTTCCGTGAGTTTGTCCCTTTGTAGAAAACGATTTGTGGATTGGTTTGTCACAGGAAATCCTTTTGACCTCATGAGGAATTGAAAATGATCTTCCCTGGTTCGGTAGGCACAGCAAGAAGGGATGTTCCCGTTAGGACACTCAATTTCCTGTGTTACAGCTTCAGGGTTAATCACTATTAAGAGGAATAATTAACCAACCCTGACCGTGGGCTATTCACAAATTCCATGTGTAGGGACTTTTCCCAAGGGAACAGTTTCCAGAATCTTCTTCAACTGGTGCTTTTATCAGGGAGTTGGGCAGTGCATGGGCCACAGTGGTTCCTTCCTTGGTGGGAGTTTGTGGCTGCTTGAGGTGTAAAATTGTGGCTGCCCCATCCTTGGAAGTGTCCAAGGGGGTGTCAGGTGCTTGGGATAAGTCACTGGGCTAATGTGTGTGCTTGGATTTAAATTCCGGCTTTTCACAAACTTCATTTTTGTGACAGCAGGAAATGCAGGGAGTGTCTGGGAGCAATTAATGTGGCCTCTTTCATTAGCACTATATTTAAACCAGACTAAAATAGTAAATTGGTGCTATTTTTAGCTAGATCCCTCCCAAAGACACAGCTCTGATCAGGAGTGCTCAAGGAACTTAATGAACTCGTGAAACAGGAATTTATTTTCTGATTTCACAGCACTTGTGATCCTCTGTGGTGCTAAATCAAATATCCTGGGAAGTGGGGATTCAACCTGTTGGGTGCTATTGCAGCAGAGGCACCAGGCAAATTATCCCACATTCTTCCCATTTTCAGGGCTCCCTGAATCTGCCTCACAGGGTAGAAGATCCATTCTGGCTGCATGAGATTAAAAAAAACTTTGAATTTAAAACTAATTGGTGTAAAGCTTAAAACACCTGTGCAGAAATACCCATTTTCTCCTACTGCTGAACTTGATTTATTCACTGATGCTTTATGCAGTTTGCTAGGGTTGATTTTTGGGATGGTTTGGGGGGGTTCCCATCCCAAGGAAAGCCAGGTAACGTGTTCAGGTGGGGAAGTTGCTGGACCTGGTGTGCACGGAGGTGTCTCTGTGCTCTGTGCATGCATGCAGGGTGCTGCAGGGTGCTGCAGGGTGCTGGGTGGGGATTCCTGGGGCACGGAGCTGGGCTGGAGCTGGGAGCATGTGCTGACTTTCACTTTGAGCCGTGTCTCCAGTGCCAGCCGGGATCTCCGGAGCAGTTTGCCAAGGGCAAAACTGCCAGGACACTGCAGGAGGAAAAGATCATTTATTCACTTATTCCCCTGGCAAGCAGGACACAGGCAGCGAGACCTTGAACCCCTGTGCTCCACCAGAGCTTTGTCCCCTTTTGTCCCCTTCCTTCCAGGGTGGTGTGGGTTGGTTTTTTTTTTTGTTTTTTTCTGGTTGGTTTGATTTCTCGCTGGGAATTTTTGGATGATGTAATAACCTTGGAGGGAGGCTGAGCACTGGGCTCACTGTGGTTGCCATCTGCTGGTCCCCGGGAGCCCTGCACTGCTTCCCGAGGAGCAGGGGGAGGAGGAGGGATGGTGTCACTTGCTGCACGGGCTCTGCTGCCAGCAGAACAGTGCCAGAGCAGCACAGAAATCACTTTCTGCTGACAACGTTTTGTCCTGGCCTTCTCCCCCTCCCCTCAACCTGTCCCCTCCTTCCACAGATGGTGTGGGATGTGAACTGGGAGGAGAAAGCAAAAGATGAGCGGGGAGCTGAGGCCATTTTCTCCAAGTCTGACCACTCCAGTGGCTGGCAGAATCCCTAAAGGACTGGCCTGGCCCCTGTCTGGTTTTTGGGACATGTCCCCACAAGCCAGCAGTGGTTGCCAAAGAACTGCCATCACCCTGTGGCTGCCCTTCCTTAGCAAGGGCTTGGGTGAGAGCTTTAACCAGCAAGGTTAAACCATGAAGCTGTTCTGGCTTTTTTTAGGGAGCCAAGTCTCCACCAGATCCAGCCCATGCTCTGCCAGCTCCATCTTCTTTTCCTGCCTGGATCTGCTGGGGCTTTCCAGTCCCTGAAATTGGCAGGGAAATCCTGGACAGGGGTTGGGCTGTCAGCCAGGAGTTCCTCCTGCCCTTGGGGCCTCTCAGGTGTGGTCACACACAACTTCTCATGGTTGAGGTGCCACATCAGGCAGATTAACATGCTGCAGTACCTGGTTGGCTTCTGGCTTGACTTGATATTGAGGATTTAGGCTGAATTTCTCTTCCAGTCCAGATTTAGTGCTGAGGTTCTTGGAAGTCAGATCTGAGGTAGCACCATATGAGAGACCTGCAGAGGTGAAGACACAGGAGTTTTCTGACAAAGAAAACTTGGTTCTCCTGTCAGGATATGCTTGGGCTGTGAATCCTTTAGGAATGTCCTTTTCACAAGGACCTGCAGATTAGAAATGTTGGGATCTATTGCAGATCCTTCCTGGATGTGAGGAGAGTGTATAGAAGCCTGAGTGTGACAATCTGTGCTTGCATGTTCATCAAGGGCTGTTCTTACTGGGGACACTGGGACAGGGTGATGGAACCACAGCTCTCTGTGGCATGATTAATTTGGATTCTGTGTCCCCCCTGCAGATGTTCCGACGAGCCTGCACTTCCAGAGCATGTTGAAATCCCAGTGGCAGAACAAACCCTACGAGAAGACTAAACCTCCCAAAAAGCTGTCGCTGAAGCACAGAGCCCCCGTGCCCCCCAGCCTGGCTGACCCCGCGCGCAAGGACCGCCACAAGCTGGTCAACTCCTTCTTCACTGCAGCCAGTAAGTGCTGCCCTGCCAGGGCTCAGAGAGGAGGAGGAGGAGGAAGATATCCTTCAGGTCCCACTCCCAGGGGTGAGGCAGGGCTATGGCAGGGCTGCAGGTGAGGTGTGTGCAGGTACAGCTCAGGTTTGTAGGGATCTTCTCATGCTCGGTGTCAGCCATGCCCACAGCAGTGCCACAGGTCTGAGCGCACCTCCCCGGCACCCCCAGGGTGTGAACAATTTGTGCAGCTGGAAAACTCTGCCCGAGCCTCCTGTGCCAGCAGAAAGAGAGGTGAAAGCAGGCATTTCATAGCTCTTTCTCTGTTCCCCTCCTCAGAGCGCTCCCATCAAAAAGCCCAAGCAGACAAGGCACACAGGCCGCCTTTAGACGATTTTTCGGCCGTGTCCAAGGCCGAGAGAGCGCCAGAGCGCTCTGCCCAGCCTCCTGCCTTTGACAAAAAGAGATTGCGAGACTGCTCATCTGAGAGGAGTGAAGGTAGGCCCCCAGGGGCAGGTGTCTCGGGGGGAGCTTGGGCTTTGCTGCATCCCCAGCCTCTCTGCCCCCAGAGAAGGGGGCACGCACTGCTTTGGGCCGAGTCGCCACCGCAGCAATGCCTCGTGTGCTCTAAACTGCTTCTTCCCCAGGCAGCCCCCTCGGAAGGTGCTTCTCTTTCCTGCACAGTGCTCCTCAGCACCAGCCGTTTTCTGGTGCACATGGTCCTTTCCTGTCCACCACCACCACCACCCCCTTGGGTGGCTTGGGGTTTTATTTTGCTAATGTCGTTGTTCGTTTTTCTCCCCCCTCCCTGTGCAGTGTTGAAGCATCACACGGACGTCGGTGGCCCGAGCTACCTGTCAGCAGCTGTGACCCCCACCCCTCACAGCCCCATAGCTCGGCAGCTCTCCACCTCCTCCGAGGGCTCTGCTCCCACCAGCTCCACTTCCCAGGGCACCTCCGGTGCTGCCGTGAGTATCTGCTGCCTTCTGCAGGGGTCCTGGGCTCAGCTCCACCCTGGGGGCTCAGCTGTTACACAGGTTTTGGGCTGGGCTGTGTTTCTCTTGCCACGCTGGACCCTTCGGTTCAGCTGCTGCTGGGCTTGCTGGGTGGGTGTTGGATATGTTGGCTCTGCAGGGTCAGCAGCTGCAATTCCAGCTTCACCATCAGCTGAGCAACTGCTGGTGAATATTCCCATTCCCAGAAGTCCCTTGGCTTTGGTCCACATCCAGATTTTGGGTTCTGAAGCAGTGTGGGGCTGCCAGGAGAAAGAGCTAAGCCCCAGCAGTGCTGCTTGCACTGGCTGTGAATGGGCTTGGGCACAGCAGTGGTGATAATCTTCCACCTGCAGACAGTCTCCAGCAGTCACTGAGCTCAGAACATCTTCTGAGACACACTCAGACTGCCACAGTGCTGAAGGGTGGCAGGCTGTGGGACCTTTCTGAGCTGTGTGAGTGAGCAGAACTCAAACTCTGTCCCACTGAGCTCTGGGACAGGGCGATGGCACAGCTCCTCCACCAGACACCCATCATCCTCCCAGGCCCACCCACCCAATGAAAGACTGAATTCTGCTGAGCTCACAGGTGTCCCAGTGAACAATTTGGTTTCTGTCTGGTCATTTGGTAGTTTGGGCCAAAGCCTGAGCTGGACAACAGAGCAGGACTCCTTGAACCCCCTGCTCCAGGCTCGTTGCTGTGGGGTTCTGGGTCCCCACTGGGTTCCTTCACTGCAGAATGCAGTTGTTCCATCACCAACTGTGACATCAGAGTGTCAGAAGAACCCAGTGGTGCTTCAGCTTGAGTGTGCTTGGCATTTTGGAGGCCAGCCCATCTCAGCAGCTCTTGACACCTCAAGGAGGCCTTTCCTTGGCTCTACACACCCACCTTGGTTTTCTTTTGCTGCTCTTCCTGCTGTGCCTTCACATGCATGTTCAGAGATGCAGGATGAAGAGATTTTCCTCCCCCAGCAAGAAGATTCCAGGCTGTGGGCTCCACGCTCTGGGCTCAGGGGTGGAGCTCCTGTGTTCAAGCGTCCCAGGCAGCTGCGGGTCTGTGTGTGCTCCCCAGCCAAAGGGCCAGCCCTCACTCTGGGCAGCCACACCTTGGGGTTTGGGTTTCCTTGCTGCTGGGGCAGTAGATTTTGGGTTGGGAAGAGGACTGGGAGCAAACAGTAGGGGAAATCTGATGCAAATTGATGTTGGCTTTGAAGTGTCCCTAGGTCAGACAAGGCCATTCTGTCCTCTTTCCATCAATGACTTCCTCCGATGACTTTCCCACATGGCAGACCCCCACATCCCTTTCTCACGTGGTTCTTCCTGTTGCAGCAGCCGAGGAGGAGGAGGGGCGAGAGCTCCTTTGACATAAACAACATCGTCATCCCCATGTCCGTGGCTGCCACAACCCGCGTGGAGAAGCTGCAGTACAAGGAGATCCTCACCCCCAGGTACTGCCCCAGCCCCAGGGGGAAAGCAGAGTGCATTGCTTCTTCCTTTGGAATAAAGGAAAGGTTGGAAAACTGTCCATGCCATTGCTGGAGACTGACTAAGTTAGGGAGTATTTTCTCTGAGGGTCCCTGGGCTATCAAAGCCAACTGCCCAGCTCAGTGTCTGCTCAGTTTGAAGTCAGTCTTGGTTGTCTCCTTGTCTTGCTGCTAAGCCAAAGGTCCCAGTGGTTTCCCAGCTCTGCAGGTGCCTGGACTGGGTTAACCTGGCAGTTCTGCCTCTTCCCAACTTCCCTCTGTCTTCCTCCTGGTTGTCTCTGCTCTTCCCTGGCCCATTTCAGAGCAGGGCAGGAGGGAGCCTGTGAGAGGAAGAGAATAAAATGCTGCAGCCTCTGCTCTGCTTCCTCTGCCCTTGAGAAGCTCCAGCTGTGCTAGCAGACCACCGAGGAGGTCTGCTACTACAAACTGAGCCTCTGTGTGTTGCTCCTCGTGGCAGGGTGGAATTTCCCTTTCCCAAAAGCCAGGGTTGGGTGGGGAGGGGGATGTGCAGCTGGTTCTAGTGTGCTCTGAGTGATGCCCATGGTGGTTGTGTTGCAGCTGGCGTGAAGTTGATATCAGTGCTCTGAAAGCCAACCCTGAGGAGGACAACGAGGAGGTAAGGAGGGTTTTATTTCTCAGTTAATGTGGGATGAGGCTGGTGATAACTGAAAAAATGTCTATGGAGAGAACAGAGGCAGGGACCTCAGCAGGGAACCAACAGCTAGTGTTGGTTGCTTTACAGGGCTGGACAGTGCTCTCAGGCACAGGGTGGGACTGTTGGGGTGTCTTTGCAGGGCCAGGAGTTGGACTGGATGGTCCCTGTGGGTCCCTTCCAACTCAGGACATTCTACAATTCAATGCTAAACATTTAAATTCTCACTGCAGCTAGTGCTGGCAAAACGTACAGGAATGGTTGTTTTAATGAAGAAAGCTCTGACCAAGCTCTCTGCCCTTCCCTTCCCAGGTTGAGGACTTGTCAGATTCGGCCTTTGCTGCTCGGCACGGGAAGTGTGAGGAGATGGAGCGGGCGCGGTGGCTCTGGAGCACGAGCGTGCCCCCACAGCGCCGGGGCAGCAGGTACAGCCCTGCAGGGCCACGTTCCCCACACTGCCAGCAGCTGGGGCTTCATGGAAATGCTTCAAAGCTGCTGCTGGTGTTGAAAGGTTTGGTGCCATCCAGCTTAGGGAGACAATGTAGGAGTGGGGCACAGTCCTGCTTAGGTGAGGGTGAAGCTACAGCCCAGTTTGGCTGCAGACAACTGCACCATCTGCTTTCTCAAGCACTTCTACTGCTCCAGGAGTGTGGGAGATGCTGTGCCAGCCTGGGAGTCCAGGGGCAGGCACAGGGATTGTGATGGCATCATTCCTGCAGGATCAGGAACACTGGCACTGGGCACCGAATTCCCTTTCTGCGGTGTCTTTATGAGTGGGTGTCAAAAACTGCCACTGTTTCCAGCTGTTGTTTGCATCATAAACCTGCACAAGAGGACATTTGCTCTTCTGGGTTCCATCACCGAGGGTTTGGTTGCCTGGAGTCACTTTGTGTTCTGGGGCAGAGATGCTGTGACAGTTTTGGTTTCTGTTCCTCCCGGTTGCTGCCTGCCGTTGTGGGGGTTCCTGCAGGAGCTTCTGCAGGTGCAAACCTGGCCTGTGTCAAACCCCACTTTGACCACTTTGTGCTGCTGCTGCTGCTGCCCTGTTTCCTCTGCAGCTGCAGTTCCCAGTGCTCCTGGAGAGTGGGATGTTCTGCTGTTTCTTTAACCCATTTCTTATGTCTGAAGTCCTGGATGGTCACTTGCTGTTGCAGTTCATCTTGGAGAGTTGCAGATGGATTTGGGAACTCAGTTGTTTCTTTGCTTGTAACCTGTGGGTTTTTATCTGGGCTCTGTGTCACGGCTCAGACTTCTGTAATTCTTGGTTGAAATCTGAGGTCTTGGGGTTTCACTGTGCTCCTCCCACTCCCAACTGCTGAAATTGCTGCATTTCCAGCATTGCTGATTCCCTGCACTCAGTCCCTAAGCTGCTGCCAGGGGTCACCTGGTGTGAGGAGGGGGAAACATTTTGAAGTGTCTTGATTTCATAGGGAGCTTCTCATGATGGTGCTTGTGCAGCACTGGGGGTGTAGGAGATGTGTGGGACACAGAACCTGAGGAGAGCAGCATCAGAGATGAATCCAGACAGTGGGACAGGGATGGGCCTGGGTGGGTTTTGTCTCTGGGCTGTGACATTCCCTCCTCATGTTCCCATCAGGGCAAAAAGATCCTGGGGTGGGATCAGGCAGCAATGGGGGAGCAGGGCTTTGCTCTCAAACCTGCTCCTGTCTCAGGTCCTACAGATCAACAGACGGACGGACGACCCCTCAGCTGGGGAACCCCTCGACTCCCCAGCCAGCATCCCCTGAGGTGGGCAACTACCACTCCCACTTGGAGCTGTCCCACACCCACTCACCACGCAGCCCCATCAGCCCCGAACTGCTCTGTGCCCCCCTGACCCCCCTGTCCCGGGACTCCCTGCGGCTCCTGTCCAGCGAGGACACGCGTTGCTCCACGCCCGAGGCTGGCCTGGACGAGCAGGTGGGTTCTGGTGTGGCCCTGCAGGTGCCCCTGGCACGTGGGCAGTGCTGGAGTGCTGGCCAGGTGGGATCACGGGCAGGGAGGAGCAGTGGCCAGGTGAGATCACTGGCCCAGGTGAGATCACTGGCCAGGTGGGATCACTGGCCAGGTGAGATCACTGGCTAGGTGGGATCACGGGCAGGGAGGAGCAGTGGCCAGGTGAGATCACGGGTGGAGGGGACAACTGTCCAGGTGGGATCACTGGCTAGATGGGATCACTGTCCAAGTGGGATCACTGTCCAGGTGGGATCACGGATGGAGGGGATCACTGGCCAGGTGGGATCACGGGTGGAGGGGATCACTGTCCAGGTGGGATCACTGGCTAGGTGGGATCACTGGCTAGATGGGACCACTGTCCAGGTGGGATCACAGGCAGGGAGGAGCCTTGCCAGCAGCGTGCTCCGTGTTCTCTCTGTCCGTGCCCTGCTGGGGCTCTGCAGCAGGAGCATCTCTGAGCTCCGGGGCTGTGCCAGGATTGAGGACAAGAGGGTTTTTTTGGGGGGCTGTTCGTGACTCCATTCTCTCCCCCAGGCCGTGCAGCCCTGGGAACGCCGCTCCTTCCCTCTCTCCTACGACCCTCGGACGGAGTGCGAGGAGCAGCCCGACCCCCAGGATCGCCTGTCCCGCTGCACCCGCCGCACCTCGGGCAGTAAATCCTCCCGGGAATGCGATGGAACCGCGGCTCCGCCCAGCCTGGCCGGCCTCAAGAGCCGAACCCCGCTGGCCCCCCCCTCCTCCTCCTCTTCCTCTTCCTCCTCCTCTTCCTCCTCCTCCTGCTCCGCAGTCCTGCGGCCAGCGCACAGATAGAGACACACGGGGAGACATGAGCAAACCAACACACAGAACTAACTCTTGGCATTAAAGCTTCCAAAATCTGCGTTTGATATTCAAACATCCTGCCGGGAATTTTCACAGTTTTTAGTGAATTTAAGGAGTTTAGAAACTGTTTTTTGTTTTCTTTTTCTTTTTTTTTTTTTCTGTTTTCTTTTTTTTTTTTTTTTTTTTTTTTTT
>JAGMWU010000055.1:256278-266800 GCA_018697195.1 Certhia americana
TCTTTCTTTTTTTTTTTTTTTTCCTTCTCCATGTTTCCTCGTCACATGAATGAGCCCCCAGATTCCTCCCAGCGGAGTGAAGCCTCGGGAGGGGAGCAGCCCACCAGACCCCCTCCCCTTTCCTCCCTCCTTTAGGTGTATAAAACTAGAGCACAGGATTTAGCTGACTAGCAGATTTCGGGGATAGTTTTTCCCAACAAAAGGGTGTCGTTTTCTCTTAACCCACTCCCCCCCCCCCCCCCCCACCCTGAAAGGTTTTAGTGGAGTGAAATTCGTGGTGAAAAGTGATGTCTTGGGATTGCAACCTTCACTGTCTGGCTATCTTCACCTGCAGAGTGCCCACCTGCACTTTCACCCTCCTGCGTTTTCCTGCCCCAGGTTGTAGTTCCAGGTATCCCAAGAGGGGTTTCTGTCCCTCCCTGATCCTCCCTCTGCTCCTGGGGATGCCTCTCCCTTCCTTCTCCCCTGGCTTGGAGCAGCCGTGGCTGCATTCCCTGCAGGGGGAAAGGAGGAAGGGACCTTGTGGCTGCTCCACGCTCAGCTGGGAGGCAGGGCTGGGAGTTGGGAAGCACCTTTGTCACACCGGGTGCTTTTGGAAGGCAGGGAGGGCAAAGAGTCACCGCTGCTGTGAGCAGGAGCAGAATTCCCGAGGCACATGGCTGCCCTTTGGGATAAGGCTGTTTGTTCAGCTGGAGCTGGGCTGTGGCCGCTGCTGGAGCTCTGCCCTCGCTGTGGGGTTGGGCAGGCGGGGCAGCAGCCCCAGGATGGGGGTCCCACAGGTGGGCTGATGTCAGACAAAGGAGGGATCAGAGAGGGAAGGATGGAGGCAGCTCCTGGGGATGGGGATCCTCCCGTTCCCACATGGGGTCACCACAGTGGGGTCACCACAGCTTCGCTCCACTCCCGCACCGTCCCAGCACCGGTGTGGGTTCCGTTTCATTTTCGGGGCGCCCGCCGTGCCCCTCCTGACAGGTATTTTTGAGTTTGAAGCCCGTTTTTGTTTTCCTCCCCAATCCCCTCCCGCCCGGTTCCGCACCCGCAGCGATCCCGGACCCCGCACACCGTCCCCACCCGTAACGCTTCCCCGGTCCTGATGGTGTGGCTCCTGGGCCCTGTCCTGTTGCTAGCATTGTGCCTGTCTTATGTATAATCACATCACAAAAAAAAAAAAAAAAAAACCCAAAAAAAAACCCAAAAAAAAGGGGAAAAAAAAATACAAAGGATTTGTTTTTTGTTTTGTTTTCCTTTTTTTTTTTCCATTTTGTAATCGTAAAGAAATAGTCGCTGAACTGCTTCATGGTCGGGGTTTTCACAATTTTCAACATGATCTTGTGGTTTTGGTTCTGTTCTAGTTTAAAGGATCCGTCATCGTTTCTTTAAAACAAAAACCCAACAAACAACGGCGCTACCATATCCCTCTGCAGAAGTGCTTTTCTATTTATAAGGTTGAAAATTCTGAATAACCCTTTTAGCATTATAAAAACCACACAAAAAAAAAAAAAAACCCACCTTGTATTTTGTAAATATTTTCTTTTCCTGCTTTGAGCTGTGTAATGTCCTTGTTATATAGAAATGCTTTTCTTCCGAGAAGCTGATCTTTGTTAATGTCTTGATTCTGTTGGCAAAGCACAAATGTGCTTATAAAAAAAAAAAAAAAGAAGAAAAGATTAAAAAAAAAATTAAAACGTAATATTCCATTTGATGAGTGTGAAACGCTGGGCTGGGACAGGGAAGGGGCCCTCAGTGCACTCAGATCAACTCCTTCCCTCCTGCTTTTCAGTGGCCTCTTTTTTCCTGTGTGATGATGTTATTTTCCAGCAGTTACTGTCAGCAAGAGGAGGAACCCCCTAAGCTGGGGTTATTTTACATTTCTAGGGTTATCAAGGTGCTGCTGGTTCTCATCCAAGGGCTGTTGTGTGCTTTTTGGTTCCACCAGGCAGGGTCAACCCCTCTGTGCCCAGGAAGGAGTGTGAGAGCTTAAAAAGTAAAAGAAAAAACCCACAAACCAGTCCCCCACCCCGCTCTCCCCCATGCAAAAAGAGGTGCCAATTATCATTATCGTAGTAATGACTTTATTTCCAAATTCACTTTTACGGCAACAGTGTAAACCAGTTGTTAAACACACGATACACTATGGACACCCACAGACAGAAGCTAAGCTAGAATGATACACTGAGATCAAACCTTCCCTCCCCTCCCCGGCGCAGCGCGGGGCTCGGGGCTGCCAACACCACACAGGCTGGCACCGACCTTGGCTAACACGCAGAATCTTTTGGAGTGCAGAAATAGGATTGATTTTTTTTTTTAATTTTTTTTTTTTTTTTTTTTTTGTCAATCAGTGCCGGTTTTAAACCCTTTTCAGACCCAAGATGTGTGTGGAGTAAAGGGAAAAGCTGGGGGTCAGGTTGTCCGGCTGCTCACAGGGACCCTCAGGTCTGGGTCTGAACGCAGGGTTTGGGGCAGGGGACGTGGCTCGGGCTGCTGGAGGGGACAGCGGGTGACATGGTGGATGTAAAGGGCTGTCCTGGCACCCCCCCAGCCCCCGGGGAGGGGACAGCAGCCGAGGCTGAGGACACTCGGAGCAGGAAGGGGCTGCTCACAAAGGACATCCCAGCCCTGGGTGCTGGGGTCCCTCGGGGGCTGCACGGAGGGGACAGGGGTGGCACAGGACGGGTGAGCTCAGCTACCCCGTCCTGCAGCCCAGAAGGGGGAAGGAGGTGATGCTTGGAGGGTTCTCCCAACTTGCTCGTTCTACAAAGGACAAAAAAACCGCGGCGGCTCCTACAGCGCTACAGAGTCGGGGACGGAGCACAGAGTCTTACAATCATGGAGTCAAGGGAACGGAGCGAGTGACAAGCTGGACATGGTGGTGGTGCTGGACCAGCCTCTCCCCAGCAATAAAGCAGCTCCTGGGGCTGCAGAGAGAAGGGTTGGACGCCCCCCACACACACACCCCAAACCATCCCCATCCACAGCCAGGCCTGCGGCAGCCCAGCCCCGCAGAGGGACAGCGGGTTCACAGCTCCCACAGGATGGGAGCGGGTCCTGTCCTGGAGGAATTGCTGCTCTGACAGCTTTGGTGGCACCCAGCCACCACCCCAAGGACAACCAGGGGCCCTGACCCCCCTGCCAGCCCTGCCAGACAGGATTGCAGCCTTTGCTGGGAAAGCACGGCTTTCCCTGCAGCACAGCCTGGGGGTGCAGGGGCTGCAGCACCACCGGGCCCCCCCTGCCCTCCCCACCTCCAGCTGTACCCCCAGAGCTCGGCTGGGGCCTCTGGAGGAGCCAGGGCGGGGGGACAGCCAGGGCACGGAGCTGCACTGGTGGCATCTCGGCCTCTTTGGTTGCAAAGGGAAGGGACAGGTGGGGACAGCCACGGGACCCCCCCCCCCCTTGTCAGGGGGAACAAAAGCAGCCAAAGAAATAACTGGACTGGCTCCTGTCCCCCGAGTGGTGCTGGGGTGGTCAGTGCTGTGTGAGGGGTGAGACGCTGCCAATTCACACCCGGGGAGCACCCGGGAAGGGTTTTCAGTGCCAGGGAGCAGCCGCTGGCCCCGGGCTGGGGGAGCTGCTGCCGCCTCCCCCCGCGTCCTCCCGGGGTCTCACCGCTGCCACCGGCACAGCAGAGCCATGGAGCTGCCACCTCCGCCATCGCTGAGCTGACCTTGCAGGGAAAGAAAAAGAACAACCCAAAAATGTCACAAGCTGCACCCAAATCCAGGAGCCATCCCAGCCCCGGAGCTGTGAGTGCCCCTCATTCCAAAGCTCCCGGGGCGATGCCCGGCCCCGGGCAGCCCCGGCCCTCCGGCAGACATGCGGTGCCGGTGCCGGGCTCCTCCTGCAGCACCGGGGCTGGGCACGGCTCCGGAGCCGGCCGAGCTCCCCGGGCCCCCGGCTGGGCTGCGGCGGAGCCGGCGCGGGGCAGCTCAAAACTACTTACAGCATTTATTTATTTTTTTTTTTAAACACATGCTCGTTTATGAAAACAATCACCCTGGCACGGTCCAAGCATATACAGACAAATCTACTCTACGACACGAGGGGCTGCCAAAGGAAATGGGGAAAAGCCTCTACTCATCCACTCAGCGGTTCCAGCACAGCCACGGAGAGGGGAACGGCCGCCCGGGGCCCCTCGGAGCGGGCACCCGGCGTCGCCTGAACTCCAGCTGCCGGAGCTGAGAGCGGGTTAGGGGGTACCTGGCCGTTATCTTCATACACATCTCGGCTTTCGGAAATAAAAACAAAAGGTTTCTTCCAAATCAGCAGGCAAATTTAACGCCGGGGAGGGAGGGCACCTCCCCGGCAGCCCTGGCTGCGCACCCAGGACGCGTCCGGCCCGCGGGCCAGCGGCAGGGCACCAACTGGGCAAGGTCACAGCCCCTTCCCGGGAGGGCCACCCGCTGCCCTGTGCTGCTGTGGGGTGCTCGGGTCAGCGTCGTGCTGTGGCCGCCCCTCGGGTCCCCTCCCCGCCTTCCCGGGTGGCCCCGGGCGGGGCTGGGACAGCGAGGGACGCGGCAGGAGCGAGAGGGGAGCTGGGGACAGGGACGGGCTGTGCGCTCCGAGGAGCAGGGGGAGAGGAGGTTTTGTACCTCATAGTGTCACTGATTTTGAAGTCCTGGAGCTAGAGCTGAATGAACAGTAAAAGCAGGTTAAATCATTAACCAGTTAGGGACGGGGAAGCAGCTGTAAAAGGAACAGAGGAAGAAGGCCAGATTATTATTTTTGTTTCTTTTCTTTCTTTTTTTTTTTTTTTTTTTTTTGTTTCCTTTCCTTGTCTTCTCTCCTGGTGGCCGCCGTGCCGCGATCACAAGCCCTGCTTGGCCAGCGAGGCGGACACCTCGTCGGCTAGCGTGGCCAGCTGGGGGGAGTCCACCAGGTTGATGCTGCCAGTGGAAGAGACGTTGCTAAGGCGGCGCGGGGAGGCATCTCCGGAGATGGTGGGGGACTTGTAGACGATTTCGGCGCCGTGGTCGGTCTTGGCTTTGGCGTTCTCGCGGAAGGTCAGCTTGTGAGTCTCAATCTGTGAGGGAGAGCAGAGCGGTCAGGGGGGCATGGCCAGGGGGACAGGGACCTGCCAGGTGTCCAGAGCAGAGCTCAGAGCAGCGAACCAGAGTCCTCGGGCATGTCCCAGGCACCAGAGGGGACAGCAGGAACTGAGCATCTGGATGCTGCCAAATCCTCCCCAGCTGAGATCCTGGGTCCCAGAACACAGAGGGCACAATCTGGGCTGCTCCCACTCCTCTGGCAGAGATTAAGGGGGGTTGTAGCACAAGAAGTTTCCCCTTAGCCCATGGAGCTGCTCCCAGGAGCCAAACCCCTCTCCCGGTGAACTGGATCTGGTTTGCTACTTACAGGTGCCCTCCCCAGCCAAGTGCAAGGCTGGGGGCTGGCTCTCCATGGGGGTGAGTGGCTCCAGCACCAGGGCCTGGAGCCCAGCGGGGTCTGGGCTCAGGGTCCGGGTCTTGTCTTCCTTGCCTTTCTCTCTCTACAGGTGAAAAAACCCGCCCAGGGCAGTGGGGGGCAAAAAACGCATCAGCAACAAAAACCACGATCCAAGAAAAGGTCAGCCAGAAGGAAAAAGATAAAAAATATAGAAAATAAATAGAAAACAGGGGAGAAAAAGATCTGAAAAACAGGGCCATTCACTGAGTCATAGAAAGAAGAGTGGCTGCTTTTGGAGTCAGGGAGAAAAACTCTCCAGGAACAGCAAGGGAGAGCACAGAGATGGGCAAAGCACGGGGCACCCAGCTCCCCACGGCAGAGCTGTGCACTGTGAGTCCAGATGTGGATCTGCGTGTCACAGAGCAAGGAGGGGGCTTGGGGACAGAGGAAAGGGGCAGCAGAGCTGCACCTGGACTCAGTTACACCCACAACCTCCTCCAGGCTGGGTTCAGGCAGAGGAGGGGCTGGAAGGCTGGAAGGCTGAGGTGGTGATGCCACTGCTGGGTCACAGCCTTGCAGAGAAACTCCTCTGCAAAGGGCAAGTTCTTCCAACTATGGCCCAGTGAATGTGCCAGGATGTGACAGAGCCATCACTGGAATCACAAAACTGATGGCACAGGGCTCAGTGAAGCACAGGGGAGGCTGATGCACGGCAGAGAGAAGGGTAAGGAAGTCAAGAGATCCCGCAGTCAGAGGCCAGCTGGAGGTGAGAGCTGGAGCTGCACAGAGAGCACGTGGCCAAGAACAAAAGTGCCAAAATACAGGAGCTGAAACAGAACCTTCCCCTCCCACTGAGACAAAAGTGCTGCAAAAACAAGCAAGATAAAAACCACTTTTCCCTGGGGAAGCTGAACCCTGAGTGTCGCCAGGCTGGAGTCTCAGCTCTGTGCTTACCTGATGTCCTCTCCCCCCTGCCTGCTGGGGACTCGGTGGCCTTGAGGCCCAGCTGTGGGGCTGTTTGACTTGGCTAAGACTCACTGAAGTCACCATCAAAGCCTTGGGAACAGCTCAGCTCAAGCTCAGTGCTTCCCTGACCCGAGTGCCTTTTGTCTTTGAATTTAAATCCCCCCCAAACCCTCCCTTCCCTTCACAGAGTCAGGAAGATCACCTGAAGGGCCAGTTTGCTGCAAAGTCACCTGTTCTAAATAAAGCTGAGCCTTTAATGCTCCACTTTCACTGGGAATCCAACCCCTCTGCAGCTCCCCAGCTGCCAGCTCTGTGTCACAGCAGCGACACAGCACAGGACCCACTGAGGGTGACACTTTGTCATGGGAAGGGTTTGAGACACAAACACAAACTTGAGAGGCAGCAGAAAGAGCAGGAAACCACAGGAAAGGCTGTCCCTGACACTCATGGTCACTCAGGTGGCCACAGGCCCCGAGAGGCACAGAACCATCCTGCCAGAAATGTCACAGCTCTGCTCAGCACTGTCCCCTGTGCACGGCCAGACCCCCTCACGCTCACACCCACGTCCCCAGGGCCCCTTTACCTTTTTATTTCCTCCTCCAGGGACGTGGCTGATGTTATCTAGGGACCCGATTTTCGACTGCACCTTATCTTTGAAGTCCAGTTTCTCAGATTTCACCTCCACCTGGCCACCACCTGGAAGAGAAGAGTGAGAGCTGGGTCAGGAGCTGGGAACAGCACTCCAGGACTCACTGGGATGCTCCAGCCCCTGCCCCTCTCCACACCCCCAGAGCTGCCAGGGCCAGCACAGCCTGAAGGGTACCTGGTTTGTGGTGGATGTTGCCCAGGGAACCACATTTGGATGTCACATGGCTCAGGTCGACTGGCTTGTAAACGATTTGCACCTGTCCGTAGGAGAGAGGAGAGGGGGATGAGCTGGTGGCCAGCACGGGCAGGTGGGGAGGGGGAGCACAACACACAGCAGCACCTGAGCTGGATTGGAGGGAAAGGACAGCTCCAGCCCCAGGAGGATTAATGACACCAAAGAAACTGTCATCAGAAATGGGAGATCATTAATGCCCGTGTGCAGTAGCCTCTTAACATGTCAGCATGCACGAGATCACCTCTCCACAGGGGGGGAGTAGAGGCAATTTTAAAGTGCTCGAGTGAGAGAGAAAGTGGAGTGGTAATTAATTAAGATTTGCATACACATCATCCAAAAGGAGGAGATATACCAGAGAGAAAATGTAAAAAATAAATACCTGTTCTGGTGTAAAACATAAAGCTTATGTCCACAAAAACTGAAAGAACAGAAATGATCAATGTGCACAGAACTTTTAAAAGAGTGACCAAAATATGCATTTCTGAAAAATGCTGTAATGGAAATAAGGGTTAAAAAAAAAAAAAAAAAAAAGAAAAAAAAAAAAGCAAAAAAAAGTAAACGTATCTTGAGTTCATATCATAGAAATTAAGACTGCAATTATAAAATACTGAACCACAACAGCATTCCGTGCTATTTAAGCTCTGTTTTACAGTGCTTTGCCCATGAAGGTGGGCTCCAGCAGTTCCAGGGGTGCCCCCTGTCCCCAGCCTGCGTGGGGACACAGGACACACACACACACACATGGAGGGGACACCCACGGGGGCTGCAGGGCACGGGGAGCAGCTACACACCAGGGAGGAGCCTGGGCTGGGCACACACACACGGCAGCTACGGCAGGAGCAGGAGACAAGGGGGGAGAAAACATCCCCAGCACCCCACAGGTGACCCTGGAGCCTGGCTTGGGACTGAGTCCAGCTGCTGCTGGAGCTACTGCAGGAGAAATGGCATCAGCCACATCACTCCAGGTTGGCTCTGGGCACAGCCTGGGTTTCCTGGGGAGCATCTGCTGCTCTCCGTGTTTTCCCCCAAGCACCACGGCAGGTTTGATGCTCTCAGCACCCCAGAAGGAAGTGCCAGCACCAGAGGAGCTGAATCCTGCCAGCAGCCCCTGGAGCAGCACCAAGGATCCACTGCAGCCTCTGCTTCCCACCTGAGCACCCGGGGCTGACCCCAGAGCCCCAGGGGAAGGTGCATCCTTCAGCTCTCGACACCCTCAGTCATTGTCACAGCCCTCACAAACAGCTCTCACCCCACCACGGAGCCAGGAACAGGAGGAACAGAGGCTCAGCCCAGAGCCCTGCTGCCCTGCCTTGTCTCCGATGCTCACACAGACCAAAAGGCACATTTGACAGAAGACAGAGAGGGAGAAAAGCAACCCCTCAGGGTCTGGGAGCACATCGTGGACACAGACGTGGGGACAGCGTTGGGAAAGGTCACACGTTTAATGCACTTGGGCAGGAGAGGAGCTGGATTTGGCTGGAAAGTAGGAGACAGACCCAAAAAGGGCAGCTGGTGCCTTTCTAATCCCAGTTGTGATCCTGAAGGGTCTCTCAGCAATTCAGACACCACTGAGACCTGGGACTGAAAGTCCTCCTGTTTCCAGAACAAGTGATCAGCAATTGGAACTTTCTGCTCTCATTCCCAACCCCTTTTTTTGACAGACAGGACTCGGTCATCCCTTCCCATCCTGCTGGGGAGCAGAGAAGGATCCTCCCCATTTTAGCAAGAAAGGAAAAGGGGAACAGAGTCCCTTGCCTGGGAAACCAGTGCCAGAGACCTGGGGATCCCACCCCTCAGCAATGCCTAAGGCATCCCCTGGTCAGAGCATCCACGGGCTTAAAAATCCAGGTACCAGTCCCAGGGAGTGGCAGCTCCCTCTGGAAGCAGCAATGACTGGGCAGGGGGGGCTGCTGTCATGGGGGGCTAGGTCCCAAAGGTCACTGAAGTCCTGGGGTCTCTTGTTGCCCCTCTCCCAAGGAAGCCCCCCCAGGACAGCCTGAGCAGCCCCTGTCAGGCTTTGCTCCCAGAGCTGCTGCAGCCAGGCAGAGATGGTGGGGATTTCAGTTCTGGCAGGGCCTGGGGAGGGCTCACAACCCTCAGATGGAAACCCAGGTAATTCAGCTGCAAAAGCCACGGTGTGAGCTCTGTGGAGGAGGGGACGAGCTCATCACCAGCCACAGCATGGAGGAGTTGTGGCCAGCACCAACTCCTGGACCACCACACCCCGGGCAGCCCAGGCAGTGCAGGACCCCAGAGTAAGGAAGAGGAACAACCGTGGAACTGCTTCACAGGGGTGTGAGCTCTGCAGGGCAGCTCCTCTGGCCTGTGAAGGAACTGCAGTGACACCAAATTTAAGCCAGAGGTTGCAAAACCAGCTGTGTCCCTGTGTTCACCTGCCAAGCCTTCTGCATGGCTCAGTTTCTCAGGGATGGCGTCCACAGAGATCAAAAACAGCCCAAGGAAAATCCATAGGGAACATCTCAGACCAGGCCCCCACAAACCCCAGTCACACTGTCTGGGGTCTCAGGGGTGTGCCTTCCTCGGTCCAGCATCTTTCCTGGACCCAAACTGTCTCCAGCTGTAAATCCACCAACCTCTGTGGAGTTTCTCCAGGTTTCTGGCACAGTAACTGAAAGCTGAGTCCGGTATTTATGTGGGAACAGCTGGAAATGCCAGTGTTCAAATCAATTCACTCAACAAGACTTTAGGCTCAGCCTCCGTGGCTGCTGCCGGACACGTTCGTTAGCAAGGCAAAACTTAATATTTGCATGGGTCAGACTTGCCTGATGGGAATGGGCATGTTCACATGCTGGGCAGGATCATGTCCAATTTAGCAGCACACTGAGCAATGAGGACTGGGTCTGCTCATAAATCTGCCCATCTCCTGCATCACCATGTGCCAGAGCCCCCATCCCACAGACAAGGAGGCTTTCAGCCTTCCAGGTAGTGCCAAACCCTGGAGTTACTGGGATGTTTTGTTACAGCCACGGTTTGGACACGGGGCAGTTAGTTCTGTCCATGTCAAGCATGTCCAGGACTTGTTAGGGATCACTTTTGGGTTAACAGGGTTAAATGACAGCACGTCCCCAATGGCTATGTGACAGCAGGGTGGCTGCAGATAGCATTGGTGATTAGTGTAACAACATGCCACTAAAATCAGGATTATTACAGTGCATTCAAAGTGTGAAGGTACTCACACTGCCTCCGCCCGGGATGTGTTTGATATTATCCTTTGAGCCACACCTGGATTGAACGCTGCTAAAGTCCAGCTTCTTATTAATTATCTGCACC
>JAGMWU010000055.1:266810-307926 GCA_018697195.1 Certhia americana
TGGATTGAACGCTGCTAAAGTCCAGCTTCTTATTAATTATCTGCACCTTTAGTAGCCAGAAAAGAGCGTGAGAAACAACATGACCATCTGCAGCTTGACCATGTGTTATATCCCTAAAACCAGGAACCTGCCTTCCAGTGCCAGGAGGAAAAAAGGAAAATCTCTGGCTTGCTGCACAGATTTGTCTGCTCCTGGGCTGGAAAGGGAAGATGGAAGTGGGCAGGTTATAGCTCGAGACTGGATAGGCCTGGGTAGTGATGCAGCCACAAACACCAGCCCAAAAAGGCAGCTCAGCCTGGATCCTCCCACTGGACAAAACAAGAAACTTGCTGGGCAGCAAACCTGCTGCAAGGCAGGGCTGAGAGGCAGCACCAGTGCTCAGAGACTCCACCAGTGCTCAGAGACTCAGCTTCTGCAGAGCCAGTGCAAGGAGGAGGGGTAGAGCTGAGAGAAAAATGCCTGCCCAGCTCCAGCTACCACAGTCCCCTTCTGGGCCAGGCACACCTGGACACACAGGTGCCACACAGGCCAGGTAGGGGAGCAGGAGCTGCGTGTCCAGCACTGGGAGAGGACACTGAGCTCTGGGCCCACACTCCTTCCACAGCTAAAAAGAAAGCCAAGGCTGCCAGGGATGCAGCCCCAGGCCAGGGATGCAGCCCCAGGCCAGGGATGCAGCCTCAGACCAGGGATGCAGCCCCAGACCAGGGATGCAGCCCCAGGCCAGGGATGCAGCCCCAGACCAGGGATGCAGCCCCAGACCAGGGATGCAGCCCCAGGCCAGTTCTGTGGCACATTCCTAACAAATCTCCAGTGGAAGGGAGGCTGGGAAGGGCTCCAAACATGGAACCACAGCCTTCCCTCCACGCTCAACTCTGTGCTCGTGAATCTGGTTCCACTCAGGCTTTGTTTTCCCCACTGGTTGTGCAGGGAGCTGCTCTGGTGTGACCTCAGGCATCCCAGCAGCTCTTCCAGACAATCCCTGCTCCTTCCCCACATGCCCTGGAGTGGCTTTACAACCCCCACGGGTGTAAATGCAGGTAACAAGCACAGGTCTGAGCCTGTGTGAAGCACAGCCCTGAGAGAGGGACCAGGAGAGGCCCTGGCAGTGTCACATCCCTGGGCACAGACACTGCTGGTGGCACTGTCCCCAGAGCTGAACAGGCACATCTCCTCCATCCATGCCACATTCCAACCCCAGCCTGCTCCTGCCAGGAGAGCTCCCTGCAAGGCCCAAGCTCTCCAGCATGAGAAGCACCACGGCTGGCACCGTGTGCCTCCAGCACAGGATTTTCCAAGTTTGCATCAACTAATCCCACAAATCAGGACCCAGCTCTGCCAGACCAGGCTTTGCCAGAGCAACACTCAGTGATCCAGCCACAACAGAAGTGCTCAGACCATGAAGGAACAGTGGCAGAGACGTGGTCTGGCTGCTCCTGGAGTGTGTGCCCCGTGTTCCTGTGCTTGCCCAGGCTGGGGGTCTGGGATCTGCATGCAGAGCAGGCTCCAAACCCATTTCTGACCAGCCTAAAATCAAACTGGGACCAGCCCCTTCTGCTGCAGCTGCAATATCCTGCTGAGAGCAGCCTTGTGTCCTAAAGAATCCCCAGCAGAGCATCCAGCCACTCTCCCCTGCAAAGAGCAAGGAACTGTCCCAAATTCAGCTGTCCTTACTCTTTCAGCAACACCAACAAACAGAGAAGCAGAGATGGGAAAAAAACCCAACTTGTAAAAGCTGGATTAAAAAAGAACAAGCAAATAATTTAACTATTTTCCAGTAAACAAGGGTTCCTTCTAAAATCCCTGGAGAACAGGGTTTGTGGGGGTGGGAAGAAAAACCCATGTCTTGTGCTAAGTGGGCAGGAGGACTGAGCCCCCCCAAAAAGGACACTGTGCTCATGTGCTGCTGTCTCATGACCAAGAGCCCTGCCCAGGCTCCAGAGCCCCCCTGGATCGTGGCACAAAGCCAGAAAATTGCCAGCCACGGTGGAAAATGCCTGGAAAGGCCATGGAAAAGCAGGCTGCCACTTCACAGGATGCAGAGGAGCCAGCTCAAAGCCTCCCCCCATGCCAAAGGGGAGCCAAACATTCAGAGCCACCAAGGAACCTGCTCACACAAAATGTCATACACAGCACTCAGGGAAAGTTTATTATGGCTCTGCAAGGTCTGGAGCCAGGCAGTGTCACCCCCAGGACAGGCAGTGTCCCTTCCAGGCTTGCAGAATTTAACCCAAGACCCTCATTCCCAAGCACTCGGAGCCCAGAGGTCACTTTGCTGCTCCTGAAACAACTTTTCTGGGAGTGCAAAGTGCCATAATAATAATTATGATAGTAATAATTATTATTATTAAATAATTAAGATAAAAGTGCCACCAGTTCTGGCTGTGCCACCCTGCACTGTGTAGCCAAACAGCACCTGATGGCACAACACAACCCAGAACCTTGCCAACAGAGCTGGATCCAAAATCCCAACGTTTGGGAAAATGTGGGGTCAGAGCCTGAGACCCCCAGGAGGAGGAGACAGACCCTCCTGTCCTCTCCTGCAGTGCTGGAAGGACTGCTCCAGGCACAGGGAGGGAATTCAGAAACACAGCCCTGATCCTGCCACTCCTCAGGGCTGCAGGTGACAACCTGCTGTCCCTACCTGGACACCACCAGGGAATTCCTGGTCATTCCCCCCACAGCCACTCCATGAAACCCACACCACGAGCTCTCCATGGGACAGCTGAGCTGCACTTAAGCCACGCCAGGAATTCCAAGGCCAAGCATCCAACCCCAAAACCTTCCAGATAAAGCAGAGCCAGGCTGCAACCCTGCCCACTGCCAGGCTGCTGCTGCTCCAGGGAGGTTCTCCCATCCCAGACGGAATGTCCAGCACCCGCTGTCCCCCACAGACAGGCCCCTTGGAAGCAGAGTTTGTGTTTACCTTGCCACCTCCGGGCTGGTGCTTCAGGTTATCAGTGGAGCCAATTTTGGACTTGACGTTTTTCAGGTCGGGCATGGGCGCGGCCGACGGCTGGACTCGGGTCTTGGCAGAGGCTGGAGATTTCGGGGGGGTGCGAACCACTGCCACCTTCTTGGGCTCCCTGGCTGGTGGGGTGGGCAGAGAGGGGGTGCGGGAACGGCTGCCTGGAGTCCCGGGGGAGCCGGGACTGCTGTAACCGCTTCTGTCTCCAGACTTGGGCTGCTCACCTGCAGTTTGCACACAGGACAGCCCAGGTCAGGATCCCCTTTCCCTGCTCCCTGCTGCCCTTGGCGGCCGCTCTGCCTCGTCCCAGAGCCCACCCAACAGCCCAGTGCAGGGGGAGGGTGGTGGCTGCACTTCCTTCTACTCCTTTTTGAAGGAAAAACTGTGATTCAGAGACAATTTCCTAATATCCCAGAAGGAAGGTGGTCTCCATTGCCTGGATCATCAGTAAGACTCCCCACCCGAGCGTGGCATGATGAATTACAGACAAAAAAACACTCAGAACCACTTTGCTATTAGAAATTTGGAAGCACTTTTGCAAAATTATTTTCTGTAATTAACTAAGGTTGATCGCTGAGCAGCTTAGCACTGTCCCCAATTTGAAAAGGAAATGAAAGAAGAAAAGAAGACCCTTAAACATCACCTTTCTCAGTCTTTGCTGCTGCAGGAGGTGGTTTTTTCTGCTCCTTTCTGCCTGTTTAGTGAATGAGAAAGATGCTTAAACATAATAAAGCTGGAAAATTAATTGATTTAAGGTTTTATGCAGCTCTGGTTAAGTATGAAATATATGTATATTTCCACTGAAATGCACCATTTTAATGGAAATTCACAATGCCTGATGCTTTCTGGGGTTTTCTTCTCTGAGCATAATGGGCTAATCTCCACTCCTGTAATCGAAGAATTGATCCTCTTGCCCCTGGTCTTTGTGAAATATCATCAGAGAGAAAACGAGCAGATGGATTAAAGAAACGGAGCTGCCTAAATCTTCCAAATGTGAGGAAATCCCACAGGACAAAGCAACTGGCCTCTCCTACACCCTGGAGTCTGTATGAACACAGGGCACTGAGCAGCACCTGGAAAGGCTCGGTTCAGAGGGAGCATCCCTGGCTCTGCACCACGAGTCCCAGGAGAGGGCTGAGTTGGGTCACTGACCCCTGGAACTGCCCAGCAGCACCACCCAGTCACCAGCACAGGCTCCCACCGTCACCTACCGGAGCTGGGAGGGGTCTTGGGGGCCGTGGGGGTCTTGGCCGGGATGCGGGTGGCGTTGGTGGAGTTCCTCTGCGCCTGCCCCGCGCGCGCCGTGCCCGTCTTGGAGCCACCCCTCGCCTCCGGGCCCTGGGGACACAGCGGGGACATCAGGGACGGGCTGGCACCCCTCGGGGTCACAGCACCTCACACGGATTCCCCACAGCTGGAACACACCTCGTGTCCCACCCACAGACAGGGCACGGCCCCTGCTGGGGCTGCTGGAGAGGCTCTGAGCTTTCCCTGGGGAGCTCTTGGATTCACCTACACCACTCACTGCACCCTCATATCTGGTTTAGCCACACCTCTGGTCAATAAATTTCATCCTTTGGTTTCCCCTGTTCTGCTAAAATTTTGTACAGGATATAAATTACAGGATATAAATTAATCCCAGCATCTGTGACTGGCACAGGGTGCCCAGAGCAGCTGTGGCTGATCCCTGGCAGTGTCCCAGGCCAGGCTGGACAGGGCTGGGAGCAGCCTGGGACAGTGGGAGGGGTCCCTGCCCAGGGTAGGAGTGGCTCTGGATGAGATTTAAGGTCGTTTCCAACCCAAACCATTGAGGGATTCTGTGGTTCTGTGTGACCTGCACCGCCTGTGCCTCCCCTCACCACTGGTGTTCGTGTGACTGAAAGCCACAAAGGGGGAAACCTCCGAGGTTCTGTTCACCCTGCAGGATTCCCTATGGATGTGCTGCATCCCCTACTGCCCCTGCAGCACCTGCAGCTCTGGCACAGTTCAAACTCACCTGTGTGAAACAGAACGAGGTGCAAAGGCAGGGCATGAAGGACAGCCTCAGGGGGGGACAGGAGCCCTTTGTGCTGGGGGTGCTGGTTCCTCCCAGCACAAAACCCAGAGCTAAGCCTGGCTGCACCCCGGGGGAGGTGAAGGGGAAGCAACAGGGAAGGACTCAGCCCAGCAGCACCAACCAGGAATGCCAGGAATGCCTTGAGGTGCTGCCCTTGGCCTCTGTCACAGCCCGTGCCCTTACCTTGGCCCTTGCAGGCTGCATTGCTGTGCTGGCAGGGCTGCAGGGTGGTTTCGGAGGGGCTGCGTGCCGGAGGGGGGGCATGGAGCCAGGGGGGTTGGCAGGGCAAGGTGAGGATTTCTTGGACGTGGAAAACAAACAGAAAAAAAAAAAAAAAAATGGGAACAAAACGAAAAGAAAATCAGCACGGGAGGGAAATAAAATGGGATCAGCAACGTTAAATAGGATTAGAAGGTGCAATACAGAGCTGGGTGTGGGGTAGGGACTGCCAGGGCTGTATATAGAGAAATAACCAATTCCAGTGTTAGAAAATAATTCTATTCCTCATCATTCCTCTTCACTCACTGGATTTCCCCTCAGCTTGTCCATTATCCCACTCAGGCACTAAGGAGGATAATGGCCAGCTGAGCTAAACCTCCACCAAATTACCAGTGTGACAGATACTGTTTAACTTCTGGGATTTACCCATTATTAAACTCTCTTCCTCACCCAGAACACAACACAACATTTTTTTGGGGGTTGTCCTGTGCAAGCCAGGAGCTGGATTGGATGATTCTTGTGGATCCCTTCCAACTCAAGATATTCCGTGATCTGCAAGGCCTAGATTATTTAATTTAATGTTCTAATTACACGTTTTGCTCTTTTCACAGTTATGCTTGTCCCCAGTGCAGTTTTGAGTCTGCCCCAAGGTCAGCTGCTGCTTTTCAGTCCTGGGATGATAATATGATTTCTCCAACCTCCCACCCAACCCCATGAGCCACGTGCTTGATTCAGATTGGGACCATTTCCTCACCCTCAAAGAACCCATGGATTGCACCATCCAAACCCAGGGGAAGAAAGGAAAAAAAAGCCAAAACAAAACTCTTGAAAAACAAAAAAACTGAACATAATGGGAAGGTTTCCTAAGAAGCACAATAGTAGGGCAGGAGAGGAGCCAGGATCATGGACAGGTGTCAGCCTTGGTTTTGTGTTTTAGCTTACCTTGGGTTTCTTTTCATCAGCTTCGGTTCCTTCCTTGTCAACACGACCTGACAGGTGGAAACACACAGTTACACCTCTTGGGACTGGTCATAAACTCCAGAGATGACAACACACTGCTGGGGGGTGTTCCCTGTCCCTGCTCTCCCATAAACTCCATACTGTTCTTAGAATTGTGACGAAGTCACCATCTCTTGCAGAAATCCTTCCACCACTCCACAAACACATTCCTTCTGTGTTAGCAGATGATCCTGTGTTAGTCAGCACTGCAGACCAGACACACCAAGGAGGTTTGTGCAAGAGCATCTCGCCCAGATTTCCACCCAGTTCCTGCAGCATCCATCCAGTTCAGGACAGAAAGTTCCCTTCCACCCTACACATGAGTCTCTGAAACACCCACTTGCTTTAACCATCATATAAATAGAGACTCAAACTGAAGGAAGCCCCAGCCCAGCAGCACTGTGATCTCATTTAAGGGGTTGTTCAGAGCACTTTTATCCCTGGCTGTTGTGAATTCCCATCTCTCCTGACAGGCTGCTCTCTGCCTCCCAGCACGGTGCCCCTTCCACCTGGGTCAGTCTAATTAGGAGATTAGAAATGGGGAGGAGATAAAGTTTGTACTATGAGGCACTCATAACAAAGCCCTTTTCCCTCCATCTTCAGCTAATTGGGAGGAGAAGCTGCTGATATTCTCCCCAGTGTTGGGAAACTCATCCTGGGGGATCAGCCCTTTCCTGAGGACATGGACAATGCAGTTAATCCAGCACTGACCCATCCCAGAGCTGCTGGATGCACCACCCCTCCCAAATTTGGTTAAACTGCACACTGGAGCAAGGCTGGAGCCAAACAGCCACCAAATATCTCTGTCTTTGAAGAGAAAGACCATTAAATAATTAAACTTCTCCTACTGAATCAGAAGCTGGCTGGCTCTGGGCAGTGCATCCCCACCCTGCTGTCCTTCCAGGCTCCAGTGCAAGCCATGCCAGTGCCCTGCAGCACACGAGCCAAGCTGATCCCAGAGGGAACAACCAGAAATATGTTGTGAGCTTTAGCTCCAGTGGAAAAAGCTCCATCAACAATTTCTTCGTGAGCCCCGCGCAGCAAAGGAGCCTCAAACCCAGCAGCATTCCCAGGCCCGTGGGAGCAGCCAAGCCAGCCTTTGGAATGTGGAGCTGGGGGAAAAGGCAGAGCTTCCCCCAGGACATGCCCTGGAGAGCCAGAGCTGGGGTACAACACGGTGACATATGTCCTGCTGCCCTGGCTTGTTAACACAGCTCACAGCAGCACCTGCCTTCGGCCACTGAGCTGGGCCCTTGGGACATTGCTGAAGCCAGGAGAGGTAGAAAAGAGAAGGGAAAGGTCTAAGGGATGCTTGTGCATTTAGTGGTGACCTCAAACCTCCACCCCAAGGCTGCCCTCCCAGGCCAGCCCAGCCCCACACACTGTTTAGATGCCTCCAGACAGACAGGGAGCTCCTGCTGAGCCCCCAAAGGCAGCGCTGTGCTGGCACACCCAGGGACACCCCATCCAGAGCTGGGGTCACAGCAGGATGCTTTGGAAGAGCAATGGACATGCCTGGCAGTGGAAAAAGGTCCTGCTGGCTGCAGACCGTGCCTCCAGCAGCAGTCAGTGGTGGATATTTAAAGGGGAAGGTACAAGAAACAGGATCAGTGTGGGGGCTCTTCCATTGTTAGGCCTGCCATCCTCGCCTTTTTTCCTCCTCCCTCCACTTTAGGAAAGCAAATCCAAGAGTTATTGGATCAGACATGCAAACCAGATGGCACGTGTCCTGCCGGAACAAGCTGCACACGCCAGGTGAGCCCCACTCCAACATGCCAGAGCCACGTCCATCCGGTCCTCGTCCTCTCTGGGAAGGTGCCAGGTGGGAGTTAAGGCACCCACCCGACTGATCCGAGGAAATGAAAACAAAAACAGGTGAAAAAAAAAAAAAAAAAGCATGATTAGGGACACGCCAGCACCATGCAAGGGACGCAGAACTGCAGAGCGAGGCTCTGGCAATCCAATCCAGGATTAAAGAAGGAGGGAGGGCAGGGAGGGAGCAGCAGCAGCTGCGGATCAGTCACAGCACAGGCCCAGGCCATTTCCAAGCAGCAGGAGTTGAGGTGGCAGCAAGCTGCAGTGCTGAATCAGGCAGCCTTGGTGGGAGCCAGATGAGCCCAGGGCAGCAGCTGGAGCACACACCTTTGAGCAGAGGGACACGACTGGCCTTGTCCAGGCCACTGGGTTTCCTCCTGGGCGTCCGGCGGCCCCCTGCCTCCGGCACAGCCTCTTCCAAAGGAGCACCTTTGTCCTTTGCATCATCTTCTACCTCAGCAGGGAGTTTGGCTGTTTCTAGCACGGGCCCAGAACCTTCTCCCTCCTTGGGCTCAGCCTCTTCTTGGGAGACACTTTCAGAAGGCTCTGATGGGGTGATGTCTGCACCTCCTTCTCCCCCCTGCAGCTGTCGCTTCTCCTCTTGGTCCTCTCCTGCTTTTTGTGACTCAGCTTCAACCAGAAGCGCCTCTCCTGGGGTGTCTCTGAGGACACCTTTGTTTTCTCCCTCATATTCTTCACGAGTCTCCTGGGCAGCTGCTGGACACGAGCCCTTTTCAGGTCCCAGAGAAGCACGCTGCTCCACAAGGGAAGGCAAACCCTGTTCTGAAGTTTCATCAATATCCCGGTCCTCATCCCTCTGCCTTCCGCCGGAATCTTCCTTGAGCTGGGCTCTGGCACACAAAGTTGATCCATCTTTATGGCCACCTGTGCCACCTGTGCCACTTGCCAGGCTCTCTGAGCACACACCACGGCCCAGCTCGGGCTCCACGCCGCCGCCTTCGCTGCCTCCCTGCTCCCACAACTCACGGCTGCCCTCGGGTGCTCCGGAGCCCTGGTACATGTCCAGGGGGATTGGGATGGTGACCTCGATCCTGGTGGGAGCTGCTGCCGGAGCCTTCATTTCACGGAGCTGCTGAAGCCCCAATCCCTGCTCTGGGAGCTGGCTGGAACTTTTTATTGCCTCTCCCACACGCTCCTGAGGGCCAGGCTGGAGCTTTGGAGAGCTCGGCTTGCCTGGAGCTGAAGACGTGAGGTGTGAAGCATGGGCAAGAAATTAGCACAGGCATGTCAAACATCACATAATGGGGGAGATTCAGGGTTTCTACTGGCAATCGAAGGAGAAAAGCAAGTCCCACCCTGCCCCACTGAACAGACAACTCACTCCTACAGTGGTTTTTGCCTTTAAAGAAACTCTGATCCCCAGGGATCAGTACAGTGACAGCCACAGCTCGTGGGACCCCAGACTCCTGCCTGGACCTGGCTCGGAGGTGGCCGGGTTCACCCTGCACTCCATGAGCTGGTTTAGCTGCAGAGGTTTCCAGAAGCCAAGAACATTCCTATTTTCCCTCCCACCACCACTGGACCATCAGTTTGCTGGTGAGTGCCCACTTCTTCTTGTCTCAAGGGCCTGAGCAAGGGCCAGAGCCCTGACCTCCTTCCCTCCCCTCAGGAGATGTTCAGGCACACACAGTGCTGGCTTCAGAGCTCAAACCACCTCTGCTTTTCTCTTTGATCATTCCCACTGCCCAGGAGCTTGGGAAGAGCACTCCCATGCCAGAGCAGGGCAAGCATTGTGGGGAAGAACGTGGCTTTAGCCACAGGGAGTTTGGGACCATGCACCCACTGAGGCTCCTCAGGGCTCCAGTGCTGCTGCTCTGCCTTCACCTGGGCTGAGTGACATTTGAACCCCAGAATCTGAGGCCACAGACACAAAGATAATGTCTGATTCCCTTTTCTTTTTTGGCATGTGTGTGTCAAAGAGGGAATTCTGTTCTGTCACTGTTCTGTGCCTGACACAGACCTTCACAACTCCACCCAACAACTGCTGCGTGAAGCCAGATCTAACTGAGCTGGAGCTTTTCTGTTGGAAATCCCTCCAGCTGAAGGAAAGGTGCCCTGAGCAATGGAGAATTCACCAGGACATGGGTACATTGCTTTAGAGTCACCCAGACCAGTAAGAATGTGAGTCCTGTCTTATGAACTGGTTCACCTTCAAGGACTCTTGGAGCACTGATCAGCTAAAAGAGCCTAAATCAGAGCATGAGATCACAACTGTGGCTTTGGCAGATTAACAAACCAGACTAAAACAAGAAAAGATGGAGTCAAGATCGATTTGGTCTTTCATTTTAAGAGAATATCACAGTTTAGTGAAACAAGCACACAAAGACCTCGTATGTGACAGCTGGAAGATCCCAGGACAGGACAGGAAAGGCTTAGTAAAAATCTGGTGAGAAACAGCACTAAAACCAGGGCAGAGAGAAGAGAGAACTTCAAACCCCTCCACTAACAATCCTGATTTCTTTTTAGAGTGATGCCACTATTTCATATATAGAAGAGCTGACAGTCCAAAAACCACTGGCCAGGGAAATAAAGGTTTTGTTCTAATTGCAGGGAGCAGAGTGCACAGAATTGTGCTCATCTGTGTGTGGAAAGCAACAACAACCTGAATTCTGCCCTGAGCTGAGAAGGCAAAACCTATTTACTTCTGTAAAAGACGTGGATGTCTGAATGCACTAATGGAGCCACGATGAGGAAAGGCACTGCCCAAGTGGAGGGATTTATGTTTACTGCACAGGAAACTGCTTCACAAAATGGCTTTTCACTAAGAGTTTAAACAGCACACTGAACTGTGGGGTACAGTGCAGGCAGGACAGAAACATCACAGGGAATCTCAACACTTAAATCTGCCCCATGGAATTAAGCCAGCACTGGGGGCTTTGGGAAAACCAATTTTCCATCAAGTCTGAACTGAGGAGAGTCAAGAGAAGCTTTCCAGGTAGCCAAATGGTCCCTGGGTAATTTTCAGCCCATCTAAGCAGACGCATAATTAATGCTGTGAGAACATTCACTGCCCATTGTGTCTGGCTTTGTCACTCACATTCCCCACAGACTGGGATGAGGAGAAAAATCCCTTAATGTTGAAATCAGGGTATGAGTGAGTAGGTTTGAGTCCCGTTTTACATTAGAAAGACACGGTAATTTGCCATTTTCAGGTGTGACACAAGGGTCTGCACTGCCTCTGCTGAATCTGAGCAGCTCCTCTGGCCACAGCACATCCCAGCTCTGTCCATCAGCTTCTCCAGCATGGAGAACGCCCTGGTTTTGCAGCTGGACAAACAAGCACCATGACTTTGGCCATCTGAGAGGGAAATCTGGTGTCTGAGAAGCTGCAGCTCCCTGAAATGACTATGCTGGAACATTCCAAGCGTGTGTGGAACTGCCAGGAACAGGGAGAACAGCACAACTGCTGTGCAAGGCAGGGCCATCTCCTCACAGAACAAAATTCCCAAGCCACCACCAACCAGCTGCACACGTGGGCAGCAAGAACTGGTCCCCAGTGACAGATTCACCCACCTTGAGTGACATCTCCTGCAGCGTGGTCCTCCAGGTTGGGAGTGGCTCCCACGCCCGCCTCTTCAGCTGCTCCCAGGTTGGAGAAAGAAGGGGAAAAACGTGATCAAAATAAGTTTAAGCATATGCCTGGAGAATGAATTTGCCTCCCTGCTGAGGCTGCCCAGCAGAATGGGCAGGATCTCTGCTGTACCACGAGCAGGGCAGCATCAGAAAGGAAATCTCCCCACACTGATGATGGACCTGGGTAGATCTGTTCAGCCTGTGCTGTACAGACCAGACGAGTGTTTCACCAACTTCCACGACCTAAATGGCAGGTTAGAACAAACTCTTCCAGGCAGAAAACAGGCTGTTAAGGAGCAAGGAAACTTGTGGATTTATATCCCTCTTCTACCCCCACCTGGCCTTTACATGGCCAGCAGCACTCCCATGAATGTCTCTTACCTGAGCTCACCTCCTTGGTGTCTGTGACCAACCTTGAACCCTGCCAAGGCTGTGTGAGACCAGTAATTCCAAGCCTGATACAAATCTAGAGAAATCCTGAACTTCAGGACTACTGGTACATCAGAGAATCATGGTTTTCCTCACAGTGATGATGGTTTGTCTTCATCAGCATTTTTTCAGGTTATTCTATGACCACTTTCAAACTAGATCAGTTATATTTGTATGCCACAGTTCTCCAGTCAAACTAGGACTTCTTCTGAGAAGTTTTCCCCATTTTTTCCAAGCAGTTCAGGACACACTGGATGCCTGGAACAATCATATCTTGCACCAGAGCCCCTGTGTTTCATCCCAGGATTCCACCAGCAGCTCAGGGACTGGATGCAGCTCAGAAATTTCACTGCTATGAGTTTCTTTCAGTGTTTGGCACTGGCAGAAGCCCTTTTTCTACCCACTGCTTTTCTCAGATCCTGCCTGATGCTTCTAGGGAAAGCCAGTGGCTATGGCACAAGGGACACATCCTCATTTTCTGCACACAGACCTGCCCTCCCAGATCCTGCTCTCTCACACACAGCACTGCCACAGTCACTCCCTTGCTCTGAAAGGCCCCATCCTTCCCTGCAAAACCAGGCCCAGGTGCAGTGATTGCCCACAGGGCATTCAGGCTGAATTAGTCACTTCACTTCCTCTGCATTACCCATAAAAGCACTGCTGCAGTGGCCTGGTTTTCACCTGCCACTCCAAAGACACCCTCGAGGGCTGGGCAGAGCCCAAGTGCTGCAGGACAGGCAGCCAGGGGCTGCTGGCACAGGGCAGGAACAGCCCAGATCTGCAGGGAGGAGCCTGGAGGTGGGAGCCAAAGCCACCACCAAGACACCAGACAGAAGGATTGTCAGATGTGGAGCAGAGAAAGAGAGAAGAAAAGGCTGCGAGTTTCCCCCAGAATGGGGGAAGGCAAGAGGACAACTCTGAGTGAGGAATTATTTGGAGAAGAAGGAAGCAGTGTCCCTGTGAGAGGTTTCGTGGTGTTGTCTCACAGCACCGACCAGTCCAGCTCTCTGCTCTGTCTGCAGCAAGAGATGAAGCTGCACCTTGGTCTCCCTCACCTGTGGTTCCTTCTGGGATCTCCCCGTGCTGTTCCACACCACCCTGATCCTCGTGGTCTCCTTCCTCCACTAAAGGTGCTGTGGCATCTGAAAAACAACACAGCTTTCACACAGCTGCTGGCAGGCAAAGCCTTCTGGAGGCCAGGATGTGCCTGAAGAATTCTCTGCTCAGAGGAGCACTCAGCTCCCTCCCTTGAGCCAGTGGAGCTGCTGGAGGGAACAACTAAGCAGGACACGGCAAAGCCAGAGCCACAGGGACACCACGAGCTGCCCCCCTGCCACACAATGTGCCAAAAGCTTCTGAAGGCTTTGCCTTTTCCTCCAAAAAATCCACCAGTAAAAGCAGCTGATGCACAGGCACAGCACTCCCGCATGGAGACACGGCTGGTCTGGAGCAGGACAGCTCCTGTGGGACCTGCACAAAACACCCCTGGGACAGAGACACCTGGCTCCACCTACCAGAGGGGTGTCTGCTCATCCTGACAGCCCCAATCCAACTGGAAAGCAGGATAATAGCCCCTCCTGCACCAGACAGGTTTTATGTCCTGATTTCTTGAGGCACTTTCCCGACAATCACTCGGCCCACGCCTCCAGTGGGACAGGGTTGGGACTGCTCAGCATCTCTGCCCACCCT
Organism: Certhia americana; assembly: GCA_018697195.1. Taxonomy (NCBI): domain Eukaryota; kingdom Metazoa; phylum Chordata; class Aves; order Passeriformes; family Certhiidae; genus Certhia; species Certhia americana. Next base: position 280,577 of record JAGMWU010000055.1, read on the forward strand.
TTCTTCCTTTCAGAACAAGCTAAATCCTCAACTTCAAGTCTCCAAAGGCAGATACTTGGGACTAAAGCAGCCAGAGGAACACAAAAAGTGAAGGTAATTACAACAGTGAACAAGTCTCTAGACCACTCTGGAATCAGTCTCTCTACCCACAACACATTCAGGGCAGCACAGAGACACAAACCTGTGTCACACAACACAGCTGCACTACCAGGACCTTGCAGTGCCCCTATAAAGTCTGCAGGAACCAAACCACAAGCAACTTCCTGAGGTACAATGAACAATTCACCTTTCTTGCTTTCCAGCCCACTCTGCACCATTGAAGCTCAATATCTCATTCTGCAGCACAGCAAACAGCACCAGTGATGAGACTAACAAAGGTTTCTCCTCCTGAGAAACCCCACCAGGACACGGCACGGGGACTCTGTGGTGAGGTTTACCACGACCCCATCCATCATGGATCCAAAGCAGAAAGTCAAAGAGCTCCCACCTTCCGTAGTTGGGGTGCTCTTAGCGTCAGATGTTTCAGAAACAGGCTCATCCGATCCGTCATCGACTGGAATCTGAAGGGGATAGCCTGGAAAACATTCAAATACTTAACAACAAGTCCTTGGCTATCAACTGAGGCCTGGGGGGTTACCAACTCTGATTGCCCAGATCCACAGCAGCAAGAAACTGCAGCTGGGGAGTAAAAACCACCTGAACTGAAAGCAAGCAAAGCGTGAAAATGCCAACCAAAAGCACCAGGATCACCACCAAAAGGAACAAACGGAAACCCACCAGCAAAAGAAAAGCCCAGCGAACTGGACAGGCAGAAACAGCAAAGCATGGCACAAGCAGGCACAAGGAGATCTCAGCAACGTAAGGAGGAAAGATGTGCAGCTTCTGAGTCACTGTTGTCCTCTCCCTCCCAGAGCAGGCTGAGCACTCCCAGCACTGCAAACCAGCCGTGTTTGTGACGGGGTTGGTGCAGGACAACACTGCCAAGAAACAGTGGCAAAAGTCTTCTGGAAGAGCAGGGCAAGAGGCACAAGTCTCCTTTCAGCAAGGGTCAAATCAAATAAATGAGAGCTGGAAAAACTGATTTGGAAAAGAAGAAGTGAAATCCCTGTGAACCTGTGATGTGTGAAACAAGCTGAGAGGAGCTATCGGACCGCAATGCGCTACAGAGCCCGGGATGAATGGATGCTGTGGATTCTCTCCAGGACAGAGGCCATCCATTTATCTGGTGTAAGAGGTGTCCAAAGCACCTCAAGAGCAGGAAATTAAGATGATGTTTACATGGAGCATAGCCAGGAGTGAGTCCCACCAGGTTTGCTGGCGCTGTGAGAGTTTCCAAGCTCAGTTGTGGAGCGTGGTGAAATGAGAAAGGAAAAGCATCTGGAGAAATGCAGGTCTGAAATATGGTGAGGAAGGCTCTAGCATGGCCCCCACTCCCAGAGCTCTCTGTTCAGCTGTCCCCAGGTCCCTGTGCAGGTGAGGAAAGCAGGCAGCAAGCAGCATCCTTGAGCTGTGACCCCAAATAAAAACAGTGCTGTGTTTTCGTAGCAAACTGAGGAGTGAACACAAACACACACTTGCAAAGCTGCAGCAGTGGGATCACCCTTAGTCTGGGAATTCTGCTCCTGCTGGACAATGAGATCCATGAGCAGCATTTTTCTAGGACTGTGAACGTTGGAACACCTCGTGGGCTGCCCATGGTGCCCTGGCTGCAGCCAGCTGACCCACAGTGTCCTCCCAGCACAGAAGGTTGTCCCCAAGGACCCCTCACACCACCACGCTGTGCTCCCTCTCCTCTTAGCCCAGCAGTGGGCCAGGCAGGTCCTTCACCACCTCCTGGACGTGCTCACCTGATGAGAAGTGTTTTTCCTGGCCAGGTGCGTGATCCTCCATCATGGTGATGTCCTGAGGCTGCTCTGCCACCTCTCAGCAAAGGTACCTGAAAAGGAGAGGAAAAACTAACACCCATTAGGCAAAACCTGACACAACAGGAGCAAAAGGAAGGTCTGGTCATTCCTGCTCAAGCAAAAGCCTGTGCCAGTCACTCATCCCTCACAACAGAGAGGCAACTCCTGCCAGCTGCATTCAAATTCCAAGGGTATTTAAGAGGTCCCAAGCAAAACAACCACACCCTAGTGCACCCAGGACACTGCTCTGACCCAGTTTTGCCCCAGGAGATCCCTGTGGGCAGCAGGCTAGGTGCTGACTGACTCCTGGTGCATGCTCCAAACTCTGTGTTTCCCAGTTTAACCAGAGATGTATTTGCTGGTGAGGTGTGATGCTGCTGTGGGAAGGGATCCTTCCATCCCCGTGGATACACCCAGCAGGGATACACAGCTACCACGAGACACTCACAGAAGCCACCCAAAAGTGACATATGGGGGAAACCAGGACTATCCAGAGATGGATTTCAGACTCTTAGAGAAGAGGGTCTCTCAGCTGTGGCTGTGAGGGGACAGCACAACCCCTGCTTTAACTCCCAACCCTTCTCAGAAGGTCTCAGAAAGCCCCACCACTGTGCAGAGCAAAGCAAAAAGGTCTGGACCCTGGCTGGAAGCAGAAGGGTGCCAAATCTCAGTCGTTTTTTCTAAACTGCATCGATCTGCAGAAGGAAATGAAGTCTCCAACAACCATTATCTGCCCCAGGGCATTGGGCCCTGCTCTGTGTGCTGGATGGACAGACAGTGCTTTTAGCTGGCTTTCTAAGAGCTGATATAATTACAGCCATTGGCAGTGATTAATAATCAGCGATTAGAGTGATCACATGTTTGCTGTGACCACCAGGGACAGGGTGAATCCAGCAGTGGAGCTCAGGTTACCAGCAGCAAGGAGGAAACTTGTGGGTTTGTCTGCTGGCAATAAATTAACGGGATGTATGGAACCACACAAGAGAAACTCCAGGGCCAGTAACCAGATCTCTCACCCAGCTTTTTTTAAGCCTTAGCAAGATGACTCTGCAATTTAATTACTGCCTGAGACAGCTACAAAGCCATTTGACAGGACTGGAGAACCAAGGAAGCTGGAGAACTTGTACTGGAATGAAATCACCCATTAAAATGGAGGTATAAAATAGGAAAGAATTAAGTATCTAATTTTTGCTCTAATTGGTGAGCCCTAATTACTTGGACATATGGTTGCCCTTCTCCCAGTGCTCAGAGGATCATATTGATTATATCCAGGCCTCATCTGGCTGATGCTTGATATTATTTACAGCACAGAAATACTCAAATACAGTATTAGCCTAGTGCAGGGGTCACAAAAGCAACCTAGCACAGACATGAGTGTAAAATGACACAGAAATGTGCTGCTCTGGTGTGTTGGGGGGTGTGTGCACGTACACAGGAGTGATGTCTCTGCCCCAAACACACCCCTGGGACTGGGTACCTGGGTACAGCAGCTTTCCCAAAGCCTTTGGCAGGACAATGTGGACAGCAGCAGCAGCCCCTGTCCCCTCCCCAGCAGTGACACCTCCCAACAGTGACCCCTTTTTCTTCCCAGGGCAAAGCACTCATAAATCTGCTGCGCTGCATTGACACCAGGCTGTTTCTTTACTCAGCCTCCTCTCCTCTCTTCCTCCCAGGTGTTTTTTGGGAGAGCAGCAGTGAAGTGTCTCTCCCCACATTTAGTCCTTTCTTGCCTCTGGATGATTTCCCGGGACAGAATCCAGAGGGGGCTCCTTGTGGCAGGTTTATCTGCTGGCTCTGTGGACAGCAACCCCCAGGATTGGGCCAGGCCCTGCACTTGTGGGCATGCAGGGCTGCAGCCCTGCAGCAGCAGCGCCGTGATTCAGCAAAGGCAGAAGCTGCTGTGGGCAGGGCTGGTGGTCACCTGCTTGCACTGACCAGCCAGCACCAGGGCTCTCCAGCACAAAGGAAGAGCCAGGGCTGTGCAGGGGAGCTGGGGATGCTGCTCAGGGACAAGGCAGGGCCACCCCCACGCCCAGCATGGCACGGCAGGATGCAGCTGAGGGGGGCTCGGGAGGATGCAGCCATTAATTTTTCAGAGACAAGAGAGGAAGAGCTGCCTTTCTGTCACAAGGAAAAAAAGCCATTTCATCCACAAAAAGCCGCAGAGGCGCATCAGTGAAACACTCAGAGGGACCCTGGGAGCACCTCAAACCCGGCTGGAGCTCAGGGAACACCCCGTGCACTCGGACACAGGGATGGGGGAGAGGCTGGGGGTGCTCTGGAGAGCAGAAGCATCTCGCAGCAGATGCAGCAGCACATCCTCCTGCTGTTCCTGCAGAGTCCCCCTGTGCCTGATCCATGCTGGGAACAAAACCACCTCTGAGTGGCACGGGGAGGGAGGGAAAGTCTCAGCTTTGCCTTGGGTTTCCACTCAGGTAATGAATTCATACGAGCAAAGAGAATTTACATCTTATTAAAACGACATATTCTAGATTCGAATTCTCAAAGATGGACTGAAAATTCTGAAAGAAGTCCATGATGATAATCCTCTTTGTTTTTCCTTTTGAGTGGGGGAAGGGGAAATCCCTCTTAGGGAAAAACATAACATCAAGGGGAAAAAAAAAATATTCCAAAATATTCTTAAAAGTGTAAAACCAGCCCCGCCTTGAAGCAATGGTTCAGTGATGTATAATTAGAGCAAAGAAAGCTGCACAGAGATAAACTTGAACAGCACCCTCTGCATGGCAGATAAAGCACAAACCCTCCAAAGAACCTTATCCAGCCCTAGCAGAACTATTCTCCTTAACCAGGGACACTATCTAAAAAGCAACAGCCTATCCCATAATTAACAGCTCCTCCAAACCTCGAATTTTCCAGACCTGAAGCCTGCCTGGTGAGAGGAGAGGCCCTGCAGGACTCACCTGGAGCTGTGCACCTGGGAGGCAAAGGTTTTGTTGCCAGGAGCAGGAGGCAGAGCCCAGTTTCAGCCCACCAGCACCACTGGTGTTTGCAGCCCTGGAGCCTGAGCATCCCCCAGTGTGCCCAGCAGCAGTTGGACTGGTTTGACTGGTGAGAGCCCAGCCAGCTCCTGCCACTGACCAGCTCCTTCCAGCCCCGTGCTGTGGACAGGGATGCCTTCCACTGAAACAGGTGGCTCAGAGCTCCATCCAACCTGGCCTTGAATGCTTCCAAGGATCACAGAATAATGGAATGGTTGGCTTGGAAGGGACCTTAAAGCCCACCCAGAGCCATTCCTGCCATGGCAGGGACATCTCCCACTGTCCCAGGGGGCTCCAACCCCCATGTCCAGCCTGGCCTTGGGCACTGCCAGGGATCCAGGGGCAGCCCCAGCTGCTCTGGGCACCCTGTGCCAGGGCCTGCCCACCCTCACAGGGAAGAACATCCTCCTAATACCTATTCCATACCTACTCTCTCAGTTTGAATCCATTCCCTTGTCCTGTCACTGCAGGTCCTTGGCAATAATGTCCCTCCCCATTTCCCATAGATGCTGGAAGGCCACATTTAGGTCACCCCAAAGCTTCTCTGTGTACCCACCCCATGCCCAGTCTGCAGCAGCAATTCCTGCCCAGCCACCCGAGCAGGGCAGGGACTGTCCCCGAGCAGGGCAGGGACAACCCAGAGCAGGGCAGGGACTGTCCTCGAGTAGAGTAGGGACAATCCCAAGCAGGGCAGGGACAATCTGGAGCAGGACAGGGACTGTCCCCGAGTAGAGTAGGCACAATCCCCTCCAGCAGGGCAGGGACAATCCAGATCAGGGCAGGGACAATCCCCCCCCAGCAGGGCAGGACTGTCCCTCAGCAGGACAGTGACAACCCCGAGCAGGGCAGGGACTGTCCTCGAGTAGAGTAGGGACAATCCCAAGCAGGGCAGGGACAATCTCCCCCCAGCAGGGCAGGGACTGTCCCAGATCAGGGCAGGGACAATCCCGACCAGGACAGGGACTGTCCCCGAGTAGAGTAGGGACAATCCCCCCCAGCAGGACAGGGACAGTCCCGGCTGGAGCCGCAGCCATCCCAGGGTCACAGGACTGTCACCAGAGGCTCGATTTACAGCCGAGCCCAGAATAAACCCGGCTCTGGCAGCGCTGCCTGCGGGTGGGTGCAGGGGTCTCCCGGTGAACACGGGTAGGAAAACACAGAAAAATGAACATTTCAGCAGCAGGAGAGTGCAACGCCTTGGGAAATGCTGGATCTGCACACCCTGGGACTCAGCAGGGAGCCCAACCCAGCAGCTCCACCCTTCACACCAGCCACAAAATACCCACAAAATACCCACAAATTATCCACAAAGTACCCCAGACATCACCCAGGTAACTCCCAGACGTGGCCAAGCAGAGCCTCTTGGCTATTGTCTTGTGCTCAGCATCTTCCTTCTCCGGTTATTTAATCAGACAGGGCACAAAGCACTCGCTCTTGTTGTGAAAAATGAAAATTCAACAAACACAAGCGAAATGTTACCTCTGAAAGGTGATCAAACACAAACAGGGCTTTAAAAAAAGCATCATTCCATCTGAATTACATAATTAAAACAGAGTGACAGCACCGTGAAACACCAGCCTGAAAGGCTGTTCATAATTCATAAGCAACTTCCTTTTCATCTCCTTTGTGTACTTCTCCAAGTACTGTTTTTCCCAGAAGCCGATAGAGGAAGGAATATGGACAATGATCTCATTAATTGCAGGCACTAATATGCAGTGAGCTGAGAAATTACATGGAATTTCAGGATAGCTAGTCAAGAGGACAGAAAACTTCTTTTAGGTTCGGAGACAGATAAATGCCTCTTGCAATAGGAAAGAGTTGCAAAAGAAATTGTCTCAAAAATGCATGTTTTCTTTTTTCTTTTTACAATTTTTCCATATTTATTATAGCTTAAGTAACTCCTTGGAGGTCTGAAACTTCTGCCACTTTCTCCAGGGGCTGGACACTTTCCAAAGAGACATGAGATGGGTTTGGATTCACAGCAGAACAGCTTTTGGGGCACAGGAATCTCATCACAGCATCTATTTTCTATTCCTGTCACTGCATTCCCCTGTCCAAAGTCCCTCTCAGACCAAACCAGTCCTTACAAACCAAACCTGTCCACAACCAGAAGCCCTGTGAGCAACTGCTGGGGTCACCTCGGGGGTCTCCAGAGCAGGCTCATGGCCAGAGAAAAGCCAAGGAACACTGATAAGTTCCTCAGGGTTGGTAAGAATTAAACTAACAGAATTTGCCATCCCAAATCAGCTTAGGCCCAGTTCAGCAGCTGCCTCAGAGCAGGGTAGCAATTAGAGACCAGATTATCCAACACAAAACCCCGGCCTGAGCTGCAGGAGAGAGGGAATGGCTTTGCCTGCACCTCTCCTCCCTGCCCAAATAAAACAACTGTGACCTGCTCCACCTTCACCTCACCCACAACCTAAGCACCTGCAGCATCTCCTGTCACTAAATGGATCTTCCTTCCTTGATCTTTCACCCCTTCTTACTTTCCTTCTCGCTTTTGGCCTGGTTTATCTAACCAAAACCCAAACCCAACCTTTCCCAACACCAGTGCAGATCCCCCCTTTCCCACCCCAGCTTTCCCTGGCAGGTTTCCCAGGGAAACCCTTCCCTCTGGGAAGTTTCAGGCCAGGATCACAGCCCAGGGAGGTGCTGGAACTCCAGATCACCCAACCCACACCATAACACGATGCAAAAATCAGGCTGTCCCTAAGTCCACTAACTTTAGCTAGATTAGAGCTCTGATCAGCAGGGCTTACGTGGCAGCAGAAAAGGAAGCAACAGCAGTTTTAAAGGCTGCTCTGTGCGTCCAGCAGGCTCTTTGTGAGAGAGGGGAGGGAAGCCTCTTTGCCAGGGATTTACCAGGCTGCCTTCGGATTTCTTCCCAACCCCCTGCTACAGCATCTTGCACTCGTGTGTTTCACTGAGCCCCGAGATGGTCGATGGGGGGGGATAAATTCTTCCTCCCCAAAATCCTGCTTGCTTGGGAAGCCTTTAAGCAGTTGAACACGTAGAGCGGATCAAAGAGAAGGCAGATCTTATTTACCAGCTAATTCTCTTTGACTCTTCCCATCCCAGGCTGAGCCCAACCTGCTGCAAATCAGAGCATCTCCCCTGCTGCTGCAGGTTTTAAGGCAGGCTCGACAGCTCTCAGGCTTGTAGCAGTCATTATTCACTTCACAGAAAATGCTGGAAGGCTGATATTCCCCCAGCACTGCCTTGCCAAGGCTGGGCTTATGCCCAGATGTGTCTGCAACAGCAGAACAGGGTCACAGCCTGCTCCCCCAGCCTGCCCAGCACCACAAAAAAGGATGGGAAGAGGGAAAAGAGGGGAAAAAAAGTTCCCAAGAAACGCCCCTGGAGTTTGAACGAGTTGGGACAATCGATGGCACAACAGCTGTTCTGCCCCATCGAGTGACTGCTTTACCTTAGCTGGTAAATGACACCATGAGGAGGCAGAAATTGCTTTTCTGAGATTGCACTGCCTGAAGAAAGAGAAACAGGCATCCATCCCCACTAACTGACAGCCCCACACTCCCCTGTGTGGCTCACGTGGAATCGTAAGGGATGTGCCCAGGATAAGCAGCAGGGAGGGGACAGGAGCCTGGCACCTGCTCTGGGGACAACTGTAATCTAACAAACACAGGACAGGTCGTGTGGCCAGCAGTGTCCAATGGCTATCACAATTTTCTTCATTAATATGAGGCCAGGAACAAGCTGACAGAATTTATTTCATGTTGCAGTGGGTACCAAACCAGCTCCCAAGGCTGGGGGAGACAGGATCCCCCTCCTCTCCCATCTGGGAGGGCACTGAGCCTTGTACACCCATCCTGAGCTCCCTGCAATGTAATTCAGCCAACCAAAGAGCTGAGAAATACCCTAAAAGTCACTCTGACAGCCAGCCAAACATGAAACACCCCCACAGAACAGGAGGGTGAAAATCCCCACGCTGGCTGCTGAGCTCCCAGGCTGGGGCTCACTCCACCTCGCAGTGTGAGCCACCAAGGTGTGTGTGGCAGGCTGTGAACAGCCAGCCCTTGGGAGCAGCTCTGCTGCTCCTCCTGCCCCGTTTCACAACCCCGAGCTCTGCAGCACAGCAGAGTTGTGGGGGCCAGCACGGGAAGCACAGCTCTGCTGCACAGCACCCATGGGAGCACCGAGCCTAATGGGCACATCCCTGCAGGCTGGTGTGAGCCTGGGCTCCAACACAGGCCCTGGGTCATCTGCAGGGTGCACACACTCTGCACTGCCGAGGTTAAGTTCAATGTTCTGCATTTAACTGCAAAAATTGCAGAGTCCCCTGCAGGGAAATCCCCCCTGCAGCATTGCAATGCCTTCCTGCTCACCCTGGGAATCTTTCAAACAGCCACCACTTCTGTGGCACACTGAGCAGGGTCCCTGGGGACAGGATTGAGCCTTCCTGTGCTGGGAAGGGCACATCCTGCACTGCCAGGGACCTGCTCCAGCCACCAGTGCTGAGCTGCACGTCAGCTTCCCCCCAGTCTCCCCTGGGCAAAGGCAGACGATGCTGCTGTGTGTGGGGCCAGGCTCAAATGATGCTGACACCAAGATGAGATCAACACGCAACCAGAAGCCTCAAAAATTACAGAGGATTTTATGAGAAGAGAACTTCACTTGATCTGTAAAAGGACCTGGAGATTTGGGGACTTGGCATCGCCTTCCACCTCAACCAAGTCAGTGACGTCTGCTTGTGGTGCAGCATCAGAATTCATGGTGAGAAAAGCAGGTACTTCAGTTGTGGAAAGATCAAGAGAATGAGGCCCTCAAGAACTGGCCAGAGCAACCTGCAATTGGCCAAGCCAGGCTCAGATCACCGTGCTTGGTCCTTCTTTCCTTGGACCACCCTAACACTCCAGGAGCTGGTTCCAGGCACCAACAGAAACTGAGCCCCTCACAAGCAGCAACTGCACATCACTGGGGGTCACCTCACGCTGATTTAGGAGCAGCAACATCACAGAGGGGGAAAGTGTGGGAGGCCAGAGCTGTGCCAGCACCAGCCACCACCCAACTGCACCTGAGCCCCTCCAAGTTTTGCCTCAGGCTTGAAAAAGACACAGCCGAGACACAAGGTATGTGTTTATTGCTTACTTTGATCTCAGCTGCTCCTCCTGCTTTGATTTCACAGTCCTGACAACATTTGCTGCACCCTGACAGAAGTTCTGTGAATATTCAATGCTGCCACAGTAATGAAGATATTAAATATGAAAGATTCTTCATGCCACAGCTCCAGTCTAGTGAGCGATCCCAGCCAGAGCAGATGAGACAGAACCAGGAGAGCCTCGTGGCCACTAATGTTGCAGGAGATATTCTCAGGGCAAGGAAAACATTCTTCATGGATTGGGCCATCATTTCTGAAGTTATTTTGAGCTGTTTCAGCACACAGATAGAAAATAAAATGATGACAACGGCACCATCTGCTCCAGCTACTGTCACGCCACCATGGCTGGCATCGCTCTGGCAGCCACAGAAAGCCTGTCCCAAGGCAGGAGAGGCTCCCCAGGGACCCCTGGATCCAGGTCTGACTGGAATTTCTGCAGAAATGGATCTCAGTGTGCCATGGCCCAGGGAGGGAAAGGACAGGGCGTCCAGCAGCAGTGTTCACAGGAACAGCAAACCTCTACCAGCCTGAAAAAGCTCAGCTCACCCCTGCAGGAGGAACACAAACCTCCTCACACACTTTATACCCTGGGCTCATTTCACCCAGCCATCACCTTCAGCCACTTGACACCACACTGGGCACCAGACAACCCCTGGCCCCACAGTGGCCAGTTCCAGCTCCCTGAAGGTGACTGCCAGTGCTGGAATGCAGCAGGCAGCCTCACCAGGACATATAAATACAGAGGGAAGAGTCAGGCATTCTCGACACACTGGCTCCTTAGCCTAGAAAGCAACAAACACGTCAGATCTCACCAGTTTTTGGGACTTCAGCAGGACCTGTCCTCACCCCAGCAGCCACCAGCCCAGGCTCTGCCATGCTCATTTTAGCTTCTGTCTGGCTCTGCTGAATTATTTTTGTTTTTCATGACTCAGAGGCTCTTCAGATGAGGTCAAAAGTCACAGTGTGTTTCCTGAACATCATCTTTCATTCTTTAATGCCAAAAGACAACAAACAATAGGACATTCATCAAGTGTTTCTGCTTTGTTTTTATGCTGTTGCGTAACAGCAGAAAAACACGGCTCCCTAAAATGTTCACAACTGTATTTACTAAAACTAAAAGCTCCATTTTTTTATTAAATCTGTATCAGGTCAGTAAGAAGATAAATGCAGGGGGGAAAAAAAAGCCTAATCTGGAAGAGCTCAAGAGAGAAAACAAACAAACATCAGCAGGAGAGCTGAGCACAGGGATGAGAGAATCCTTCATTTCCTGACAGGGAGGGGAGGGATTGGGAAACATCAGCCCAGGGGAAGCAGGTGGGCACCCCAACAGGTTCACAACCCACCTGGGAGCTCCAGCCCTGTTCCCAGGAGTTGCTGATCCCACTGCCCAGGGGCTGGCAAGGCACTGGTGCCTCTTTCTGCTCATGTTTTGCACACCATGACACGAACAGCAAGGGAGTTGTGATGGGAGATGGTTGTGTCTCCCCACACCCTGCACGAGTTCACAGAATTGGAGAGCCAGAGCTCTTCTTTCTAACACAAAAAGCCAACAGTAGCTGCATTTGTACCTTTAGTTCTCTTAACAAGGGAGCACAGTTTGTGCTGAGGCACCAGACAAACGAGGATTTTACAGTAAGGATGAACAGCAAATAAAAACCTTTTAACCAAAACATCCCTACTGAGCTCTTGGATGTCTCTCCCCAGCTGGTCTTTCCCCAGTTTGGGCCACTCAGGATGACAATCAAGCAGCAATCTGTCTTGTCTTGATTTTTGTTTTATGGGGCCGATGAGCAGATTTGCAGCACAAGCAGATGCAGGCAGTGTGACTAAGTGACAATCCACATGGGAACACGGACCATAAATTCAGCCAAAGAGTTGTAAAACCATTATTTCCCTCCTAACCAAAAGTCTAAAAGAAACGAAAGTTTAAAAAGAAATCCATAACCCACATGCATTTCATCTTCCCCAGGAATTAGCCCAGTTGGTGCCAATCTTTCTTCTCACAGGGATGAGGGAAATTGTCCGAATTTAAGCCTGCCCCAAGTCCCAGAATTACGCCTCAATCTTCCCCAGTACATTTGTTAAAAATAAACGAGGTGCAATCAGTCTCCTCGGGGATTTTATCCTCTTTCAGCTCTAAATGCAGCTCTGCTGTCACATGTATGACATGTACAAAAGCACCGCCTGCCTCAGAGCCTCACTTCTGCCTTAAAATAATCTCACTCTGCTCTCGGGTTGCGAGGGCTCCATTCATGGTCCGTGGGGTCACGGGCTCTCTCTCAGGCACACTAAAACAAAGGCTGGAAGACGCGGGGCTGCTGGTGTGTCAGCACTGCTTGTTTTTATCGTGGATGAATGGAGCCAGCCTGTTCGGAGAGGCTCTGACCACACCTAAAGCCACGGCTTTGTCCCCCCTTATCGAGGGAGGCAGGAGCCAGGGAGTCACCGGCTGCTGCTCAAGAAACCCCACCGAACCCAAAAGCTTCACCCAGCTCACAAAACCACCCTTTTTCAGTGATGAGAAGCATTCACGGTTTTTTTTTTTGCCCCTGACTGCAGCATTTCAGCGCCAAGCAATCCTCACTCGGCTCACAAACTCGCCTCACACCCAACTCGGTTCCCTCCAGCATCCCCCAGGAGTGCCCAAGCCTGCTGTCCCGTCCAGGCTCACCTGGGAAGGTGCTGCTCACCTGCACACAAACACCACAACCCCCAGGCAGGACCTTTCCATTTAAAAACTTAAGTCCTGGATGCTGACAGAGCAAACAAACCCAAAATTCCCGTGTTAATGTGAGCAAGAGTAGCTAATGAAACCCGCTCTGGAGCTGAGCACGGACCTCAGACAGCCGTGACAATAAACCCTATTATTAGACACAAAAGCAGTGACATATTTGAGAGATTAAGCATTAATAAGTGCCTTCACATTAAAGAGTATTCATTCTTCACCTCCTGCCTGGAGGAACCTGGGGGAAGGCAGGAGCTGGCAAAGTAATCCAGCTACCACTGAAATAGGGGGGAAAGCAGAACTCATGCAAAGTAAGCTCCAAAACCATGAGATAAGGATGGAGCTCAGCAGTGCTGAGGATGAGAGATTCCCGATGCTGGAATTCCACATCCTGCAGGGAGCTGGGTCCCCACTTTGCTCTCAACAAGCCAGATCCTGAGGCTCTAGCTCAAGGCAAGGGCCAGGAAAGCACCAGCAGCCCCAGCGAGAACATGGAGCTGTTCCATATGGAAGGGCAAGAGAGCAGGAACAGGAGATGGATGAGGGGGGAGAGCAGGCAGGACAGCGTGCCCAGGTGTGCACAGGGTGCTCGGATTTGGCAGGTGCCCAAGATGCTGCTGGGGATGAGGAGAGAACCAAGGAGGCACCATGGGCTCCTGCAGCTCACAGCTGCTGTCTCTGGATCACCACCCACCAGCACAGCCCTGCACGGCTCCACAAACCCCAGGGTCACTCCCTTTGTCACAGCAGTAGTCCCACATCCTCATTTTGGTCCCAACACCCTCATTTTGGTCCCAATACCCTCATTTTGGTCCCAATACCCTCATTTTGGTCGCAACACCCTCATTTTGGTCCCATCTTCTCTAAATCTGTTCTTCCAGGCAGTGACTCCAAGCCATGCCACAACTCGAGCAGATTTTACCTGCTTTCCTTTTTGCCCCCAACAGCAACATTTATTACTTCTGCCTATTCACGCCTGCCAGGCTCTCTCCATTATTACACCGGGAAATGCCGAGGGAAAACCGTGTAGTTTTCTGTCCAATTTGGAGACGTCCATTGTTAAAAGCTCCTTGTACAAATCCCTCCAGGCAGCTCCAGGCAGCACCCTTTGTCATGCTGATGAGGCAGGAGGTAAAACCACACATAAGCAGTAACTTCAGAGGGCAGAATTTGCTCAGGGTAAAGTCTGCCCTTGAATTCCGAGTCAGTGGGAGCTTAAAATCAACCACAAAAGGCAATTCTGATTTTGGATTAAATCCCAGTTTTGGGCTCACTAACGCCACAAACTACAGCTACCGGCAGAGAGCAGGAGAAGCTCCAGTTCTGCGATTACCCAATTTCCTCAGAGGTCTCACCTTAAACCACACAGGTAACACAATCCCAGCAATTCCCACCCCATCACAAGCAGGATCTGCAGCGGAGGGTAATGAAACACTCAGCTCCTGCTTTCTGTACCAGGTGGGTCAGCACTAGGGCAGGAACACGAGCCACATTTCCAAATCTTACATTTCCTTTACTTCTGAGCACGCTAAAGTCAAGCACAACCCCAGATATAAATGTCATTTTTATACAAAGGCTCCTCACATAACCCTGAGCGGATACAAACACAAACCAAGCTCCAGGAAGGAATCCCTACAGATTATCCCTTATTTTGGGACAGTCTCCTCTGTCACCCCTTTTGTCATCGCCGTGGTCTCAAGCTAACACCGAGCCCTGCAGGGCAGAACAGCCCCTTCTCTGAGCCTCTGCCCCACCTCATCCTGACACCTGGAGAGTCACAGCACCCAGCAGGACAAGCCTTGGTTTACCCATCACTTGGCCTCTCCTCTTGAGTGTGACAGCCCTGATCTGCCTGTGGTCTGACTGGGAACGTGCACAGCTGGCCAGATGTGCTCCCTTGCACATGAAGCTCACGTGAAATGACATTTCACTTCTCAAAAGAGGGAGCAGAGCTGCTTCTGAGCACCGCACACACACTCTGCACTCAGACCAAGCCAACGAGGACAGGATTTAAGTAACTTTTAATCAAAGATAAGATAAAATGTTTCCTAGGACAGGGAACAATTTTACCACTCTGACCATCGCCCCTACTTGTGCAAATTCAAAAGCGCAGCCCTGCAAATGCTTCTTCTTCTTCCCAGCGCACAGAAAACACTTGGTTTATCTCAAAAGTGAATCTTCAGCCCTCCACAAACAGGCTGAGCTGGATGTCCTCAGGAGTCACAGGAGAAGCTTCTTTAGATTTTTTTAAGTCATTTACAAACACCTCATGGAATTTCATTCTGCAGCAACTGACTTGAGACACTGATGAAATCCATCTGAAATTACATCTGGCACTTCCAGGCAGACAGACGGGGCAGGAGCTGAGGGGGAGCCATAAAGTGCAGCGTTGATAAGAAAGCCCTTCCAAGTCTCACACGTGCTGTTCAAACCCCTCAATACAAGTGGTTTCATGGCCTCTCTTGACGTGCTGAAGAGTTAACACAGACCTTTCTGCCCCTCAGGACTGCACCTC
The DNA here is from genome assembly GCA_018697195.1 of Certhia americana. Lineage (NCBI taxonomy): Eukaryota > Metazoa > Chordata > Aves > Passeriformes > Certhiidae > Certhia > Certhia americana. Next base: position 295,839 of record JAGMWU010000055.1, read on the forward strand.
ATCCCTCAACATCCCACACCAGCCCACCTGCCTCGGAGCAGCAGCACGGAGCTGAGCCCCAGCTCAGAATCACCCAGAATCACCGAATTTCCTGAGCTGCAAGGGACCACAGCGATCATCGACAGCCCCCCCTGCACTGGGCACCCCCACAATCCCACCCTGAGCCTGAAAGTATTGTGCAAAACATCCCAGGTTTGCCCTGGGGACAATCCCCTCTGCCTCCCCAGGGCAGCGGGGAGACAATCCCACTGCTCTGGAGGACAGCTCTGAGGGAAGGACAGGCAGGCAGCGACACCAGAGCTGCTCGGGGGAGAGAGGTCAGGGCAGGTAGAGTGCAGAGGCTGCAAAGATGGAAATAATTAGCCCAACGGCAGCAATAATCCTTTTAGCTTAACAGAAGGTATCCCCTGGTGCTCCCTTTCCTTGGATATTTAAAGAAGAGACGCTGAAAAGAGGAGCCACACTATTTGTTCTGACCACCTTTAGTAATTGGTCTGCTAGGAAAGAAAAGGGAAAAACCAGTGGATTGATTTCTGAGGAGCGAAAAGCTCATTAGACTTGCAAAGAAAACCCACTCAAGTCTAAAGGCACAGATACTTCTCCTCCAGACTCCAGTGTAAACCACACATGGTTTCCACAGGCACTTTAAAAAAACCAGCCTACAACCAGCAGATTTCAGTGTAAAACAAAGCTCCAGCTCACAGATGGAGGAGGGAGATCCATCCTGCTGCAAGAGAGACTCTGATTTACTCAGTCCCTCAGAGCAGAGCTGTGCCCACCTTAAAAACATCACAAGAGATCACCTAAAGGGCCACAATTCTGCTGTGTCCAGCACATCCTAGGGTGACCTGCAAAGACAACTCAGGGTTGAGGGCTGTTCCTGCTAAAAAGCCAGGTGGGAACAGCACTGCCCAGAGCAGCAGCTCCACACCTCCACGAAGGAGCAGTGACCCAACGTGGGGGCTGCACCCCTGGCAAGGCTGAGGTTCCACCAAACCCACCCTCCTCTGCCCCAGACCACTCACCCTAATCCTCTTCCCAGGACTGCTGCCAGGTGAGTGGGAACATCTCTGTGCTGCTCTGCAAGATCAGCAGCCTGAGTGATTTCTTCAATTGCCTCCTTTTCCATCTCCACAGGCAGGCAGAGCCCCACGGCATCCAGCATTACCCAATTTAATGAGGAGCACCCCCAACGCCAAGGATGTGCCCTTGGGGTGAGGCCCACGCACCAGCCAGCCAGCTCTGGAGCCTGAACACCAGAGCCAAGCAAGCAGAGCCCCTGAGGTAGAAAGAGATTACACTGCATTGGCAGAAAACCCTAGAAAGCCAGCCCAGCTCTGCTGCCACTGCAGCAGCAGGGAGAGGCTCTCAGAGAGCTGCTGCTCCTCTGAACTGAGGCTGGGAACAGCCAGGATGCTGAGCTGGGGCTCCCTCTCCCCCAGCTACAGGACAGGTACACAAGGGAAACGCTCACCTGGGGGTTTAACAACCTTGGCTGCTCTAATACAGCCAGAGAGGCCCATTCTGCTTTCAGAAAGGGCTCTCAGTGCTTTTCCACAGACTCGTGGGTTTGCAGACCTCAGAAGGAGCCAGAAAGCACCAGGCCATGACCATTTTGCTCAGGGCTGGCTGCTTTACCCGTGTGCAGAACCACAGCTTCCCTAAATTCCTTTTAAACCCTGCTGCCACATTCTAACAGCCCCAGCACCACCCAGGGCTGTCACCAGCCCAAGGCACCAGCTTCCACCTCTCGGCCCAGCCCCACACCTTAGCACAGCCTAGGAGTCAACCAGCCAACCAACCAGCCAACCTACAAGCCAACTGACTCGCCAGCCAGCAAGCTGAGCAAACTGGAAAATACTGGGAGTCAGGTGGAAACCAGTGCCCTGCTTCTTCCTTGACTCATTCATCAAGTGTCAGAGAATTCCTACAGCTAAATTAGCAGCACTGCCCCAAAGGACACCAGCACCACAGCCAAGCCTCATCAGCACACTGGGCTGACAAAATAAGATTATTCTGCTCAAGACAAACTCAAATCCACAGCTTTCTTCCAGCTTTTGAATATTCTAGCTTTTGGGAAGAAAGGGACTGGCCACCCTGCGCATTTCCCCTCAGAGAGTGCCTCGTGATCCAATTTTCCACGCTCTGCCAACCAAGAGGGATTTGTCTGGAAGCCTGGGGTGGGCACACCCAGCACCCACCCCGGCCAGCAGGACAGGCCCGTGTGCTGCAGGATGTGTCAGGATAATCTGTCATTCCCGTGCTGATGGACGCAGGCTTTCAGAAGCAAAAACATTTCCAACAGCCCCACAAAGCCCAACTTCCACGTGGAGACATAAAGGTAAGCAGGGAGCACTCTGCTCCATCCCTGCTGCTACACCCTCAGGACTGCTCAGCAAAGCCCAGCAAGGTGGTTATGCCAAATAACTCCAAATCCCACGCCTGGCAAAAGCCTGGGAAAAAGCCTGTGGAGCTACACGGATCAACGAGCACCCCACGAGGAACACGGTTCCCCGAAACGCAGCAGAGGAACACAAAAGGCAGAAGATAAAAACACCCACCTCACCAGCACGCCACGAGCATCCCTGACTGGCTACACCCAGCTGTTCCTCACAGAGAAAGGGCAGCTACAGTGTCACATTTTCCTCCTTTTATCCTGTATGAGGACTGGCCAGGAGAGCAGAATTTCCCATGGCTTTTGAGAAGGAAATGACAAAGCTACAGCACCCCCTTTTCATATATAAAATATGTGAAATAAAGACGTTTGCTCGGTCCTCCTGAAGCTGCAGCTCCTCAAGCACAGAGGAAATGAGACAGTTTGAATGGAATGCCTTGGGAGGGCAGAGACTGGAAGCTGAGGGCAGCAAGGGGATACAGAGGAGTGGGAAGGGTGAGCAAGACCAAAAGAAGAAGCCTGACCTGTAAATAGTTAACACAGTGATTGGCAGAGAGAGACACACAAAACCTGCACTTGCCACCCGCGGGGACTGGACCCATCCCCTCCTCACAGGGCACACAGACCTCCCAGCACTTCTATCCTCAGTTAATCCCCGCTGATGCAGGATAAACATCCCTATCTGATCTGTGACACCATCTGTGGGACGGGCATCACATTTCCCCAGGTCTCAAAAAATGAACCCCACCTGCATCTTATTCAAAGAATGAGACAATGCAACGTTTTTAATCAGGTGTGAAGCATCTGCCTGATGGTTCTGATCCCCATCCCTGGAAGTGCTCAAGGCCAGGCTGGAAGAATCCGGACTAATGGAAGATGTCCCTGCCCATGGCACGGGGGTGGAATGAGATGGTGTGAAAGGCTCCTTTCAACCCAAACCGTTCCATGAACATAGAAATGTTCAAATTCTTTACAAACTACAGGTAAATTAGCCAACACTTTGCTTTTGTCCTAAAGCTGCTCATCTTGGGGTGCAAACCAAGCATTTTGTGTATCAAGCGGGAACAAAGCATAACTGGGTTAGACAATTTCTTACTCCTAGAGAGGATGAGGGTTTAATTTTTCTCCCCTCAAGAGCAGCCTGCAAACGCCCAACCGAGACCTGTTTAGATTGACCACCCTGAGAAAAATAATGCCAAGAAAACTGAACCCCACGAGGAAAACCATTAAAGACCCCAAATCTGAGGAACTGGCAGCAGAGCCAAAACCCCTTCAACGGATGGAGACGGACAGCCATCAGCTCAAGAAGACAAATTAACGATTCTCAGTAGCAAATTCTGTTCCACTGATTCAGACACGCATCCAACATCTGCCCACATCCACGCCGGGGGAAGCTCGGGAATACTCTGCATACAAATGGTGACAGCTTAGCTCATCTCAGCTGCTCCTTCCATCCAGCACGTTTCCAGGCAAGAGCAGCCTCTCGCTGCAAATGGAGCTGCACCTCGCGTGGTGGTACCACAGCAAATGGAAGGAGAAACTCCCTTTAAAGTGATGGCAGCTGCCCTCTGCGAGCAGCAGCAGGATTGCGTTTCTAGGTGTTCAAAAACACCAGGAAAAAAACATCTTCCCACAGCCAATCCTCCCTTGTGCTCATGTGGCAGACAGGGATGCAGGCAGAAATCTCCATCCCTCACCTGAAATGAGCTGTTTCTGCTCCTTGCAGGTTTAATTGCTCCGAGGCAGGAGGGCAGATGTGCGCCTGGCGAGGAAACTTCCCTTTTCCCAGCTAAGTTAGAATTAAAATGAAGAAATACCCAACAACCACAGGTTAAAAAGGTGAAACCCAGAAAGGGGGGGAAGCCCCACGCCCCACGTGGTGGGATTTTGGGAAGAGAAAGAAGTGAGAGCATGGGAAGAGAAAGATGGAAGGGACAAGGGGGCAATTCCAGCACGACAAGGGCAATCCCAGCATGGCACTGGGATGCTTGGGATACGCACGGCACATCCAGAGACCACCAGCGACACCAAGCAGCACCACCCCAGCCCCAAACCCACGAGGATGGGCACGAGCATCCCCATCCCGGCTGGAAAACACCCGGGATTCAACAGGATGGGACCCACCTCGTTCACGTTAAACACCAAACCCCCCGACATGGGCACCGGGGGGTGCAACAAAGCCAGGCAACGCCGGGGTGCCGTGACCTCAATAACGCTTCCCCCCCGCAAAATTTAGGGCTGGGCGTGGACAGCTCCTTTTCTCCCCCCCCCTCCTTTTTTTTTTTTTTTTTTTTTTTTTTTTAATTCGAAACGCTTTTTCGTTACGGTTTCCCGTTTACCGATCAATGTACCGTTTTCAAAAACCGCTCGCCTCCACCCTCGAGGCACGGTGACAGAACATGGCCCCGCGCTGCCGCCCTCCCCCCCCCCCCCCCTTTATTTTTTTTTTTTTTTTTTTTTTTTAATTCGAAACGCTTTTTCGTTACGGTTTCCCGTTACCGATCAATGTACCGTTTTCAACCACCGCTGCCTCCCCCCTCGAGGCGGCTGCAGAACATGGCCCCGCGCTGCCGCCCCTCCTGCCGCAGCCCCGGCCCCACCTGCCGGGAGGAACGGGGCCGAAACCGGCGCAAAGGGGGGGCAGAAAGCCCCAGATCCGCCCTTCTCCATCCATCCATCCATCCATCCATCCATCCATCCATCCATCCATCCATCCGTCCGTCCATCCGTCCGTCCGTCCGTCCGTCCGTCCGTCCGTCCGTCCGTCCGTCCGTCCGTCCCCGCCCGCCGCACCTGCCCCGGCCGCCCGTGCTGCCGCAGGGGCCGCGCCTGGCGCTACCGCAGCCCCGGGGCGCCGGCACCGGGACACGCCCCTCCCCTCGCTTTTGGGATGAAAAGGATGGATTTTGCTTTCTCGGGGGTTGATTTTTGGTTTCCCACCCCCCCCCCCCTCTCAACCGCCCCGTTCTCCGCGCGGGACGCAAGGGTGAGCGTACCCGGGGGGGGTTCTCCGCTCCCCGCCTCAGCCCATCGCGGTCACCCCTCCCCGTACCTGCCGCTGTGGGGGTGTCCGCACCGGAGCCGGGTGGTGACAGCGGTGGCGGTGACGGTGACAGCGGCGGTGGCGGCGGCGGCGGCGGCGCGGGCGGGGCGGGGGCGCGCGCGGGCTCCGGANCGCGCGCGCCCCCGCCGCCGCCGCCGCCCCATTGTCTGAGGGGAGCGGGGGGCGCGCGCGCGGCCCCACCCGCCAGGGGGCGCTGCCCCGATGCCCCCGCCCCTCACGCCCCTCACGGTTCCGTGGCGGGAGCTCGGCGGCGGCCGCCACCCCTTCGCGATCCCCTCCCGCACCCGGCACGGCCCCGGGGGATGCGGGACACCGCCTCGCCCAGCCCGGTTTGCATCCCGATGGCTGCCCCGCCACGCAACCCGCACATTCTCCTGCCTCCGGGCGCTGCCGGGCACAGCCCTCAGCGTCCATGGAGATTGCGGTAGCGCGGCTCGTGTGGGGACGGCGTCCCCTCAGCAGCCTCAAGAGCAGCCACACTGGTTTCATTTCATCCTGGTAAAAAAAACTCCAGGCTGACAAAGGGAGAGCTGCCGCCTGTACACACGGCGGCATCACCCGCAAGGGAGAGGAACAGGCCATGGAGAGTATGGAGGGACAGGGCTGGCAGCTCTCAGTGGCTTTTGGTGCAGCTGACACCTGTCAGAAGGAGCAACAGGTGACAGCAGAACGGCCCTGAGCTGTTGGGGAGAGTAGGGGTTCCCTCACTGCCCCACCACCAGCCTGAAGCACTGAGAAGGAAAGGGGCTGAAAAACAAATCCTGATCGCAAAAGATCCCTCTCGACCTTGTCTGCTTCATCTGGAACAGCAGCGAGGTGCTTTTGCTGGGCCTGGAAGTGTTGCGGGCACAGTGGAGATCCCTCGATGGATTTGCTACCTTGTGTTAACAGGGTTACTGTCCCTAATAATTGGATTTAATAGAGAAACTGCAGGAGGGCAGGATCCAGATTTCAGTTTTTCTTAAGAAACACAGAGGCGTAAATCAAGGACAAACATCCAGTCTAGGAACAGGCTTTTTTATGAGAGAAACAGATAAGGAACCTGGTTCCTCATCTCAGGTTCTTCTTAAAGCCTTTTTAACCTGTAGCTGCTGGGTGTCTCTTTATTTTAACTCTAACTTAGATGGGAAAAGGGAAGATTTCCTCACCAAGTCTTTCTAGGAGCGCACACATGCAGCACCAGTCTGCTTTTTAAAGAATGGTCCGTCTTGGTTTGAAATAAAGGTTTATGGAGTGTCAAAGCTATTTTCTTACTACAGTATAAATAAACTGCAGACTTACAGATTAGAGCTGTACAAAAAAAAAATCAATTTATGAACATGCAATGTTATGAGACAGTTGGGTTTGTTTGTTTGTTTTCAGGTCAACAGTAATAGGCGAGCCATCTAAAACCAGATGAATGGTTCTTTTTTGCCCATTTTTAAACTGCCAAAAAAATACCCACTGTAATTTAGCTGGAGAATTCTCCTCGATCACACACGTGTCCTCACAAAAATCTATCACAGCTTCGGGAATTGTAAAATAAACACTACAGTGCTGCAAGGGATCCATCCTTGTGAGACAATAGAAAACAAGTGCAAGCAGCTTCAGCCAAATCTGGGACAGCAGCTCTTCCAACAGGCCATGTGGGATGTACCAGGAACACCAGGCTGGCTGGGAATCAGCTCAGCATCCTCCAACAGGATTATTTCCTCATCTAAAGACAGCAAAACCAGAAGAGACGCTGGGCTTCATTTCTTGAAGTGCTCAGCACCTGTCTTTCTGAAGTTACCTCAATGCCCACTTGTATCTGCTTGAGTTCTCAGCAACAAGTCCTGTCTGGATCCAAGAAATCCTGGGCTGGGAAGTGAGGAACCCATCAGCCAGTGCCAGCCAATGTTCAGGCACAGCCACATCCAGACCGTTTAGATCGGTTGGCAAAAGTCAAGAGTGAAATGCATCAATTGCTGCAGCAACACCGAGATGTTTCCAGAACTGCTGGAGCAGCCCAAAGTGCAGCCCCAGGTGGGAAGAGCTCACGGTGCTCAGCAGATCCTGCCCCAGCTGAGAGGAACTGCAGAGAAGCTCTCTAAGGGCACATTTCTTACCTGTACGTGCAGCAGGCTGACAGCTGATGTTTAATTTGAGTTTAATCACTGCACTGAGCTCTTCTGGCTCTTCTTTGTGTTCACGGGGGCTTTTGTTTATTGGAAAAGGGATCTGGAAATTTTCCTACCATTCTCAGGCCAGGCTCCTCTTTCCTCCCCACTCCTGCTGCTGTTAGGTGTACACTATTTTAGCACATTATAAAGGAATCCTTTCGGGAGGAAACCATGTGGGTTTTTATCTTTCATACTGTTTCTTCATCCCTAAGACCAGGCTTATTTTCCTCCCAGGTGAGGTTGGTCACCTGTTTCATAACTACCAAGGTTTTCCCTGGCAGGTGCTACAGAAGGTAGGACACCTCTTCCCAGGTTTCACCTGCAGTGAAAATTGACCTGCAGAGCTGCAGCTGCGTTAGAAATTTTGGGTTATATTGGGTTATATTCCGGGTTATACAAGTCTAATGTCCCCAGGGCCTCCTCTGGCCACAAGCTGCTTCATTTCAGTCACTTAATTCAGCTTAAGCCTGGCTTTTGCAAAACCATAATGATCCCAGCTGAAATAAACACTCAAATTCTGCATTGGCTTAATTCCATTAAAGCACTACCCAGAACCTTTTGCAACCTGGCCGTTAAAAGTTCACCTAAATAAAGGAAATGGGCTAATTGCTTTCAAAATGGGATTTTGAAAGCCACGAGCCAGGATTGATCTTTCCAGAGCGACTGCAGGTGCTGACAGACCCTTGCTCAGTGAGGAGCCCCAGGCAGGCAGCCCCAGAGCAGAGTTCCCAGGCCGTGGCCCTGGCCCAGGACACCAGCTGGATTTCGTAAGCTCCGTGGAGCTGGGAGCTGGGAGTTACACAAGCGTTTCCCAGCCGTGCCATGCGGTGTCACGGCAGGACAGACCCGAGCAGGGCTCACGCAAAGTGTCCCCACCGCCGGGCACCGCGGCTCGGGGGAAACAGAGCTCACTCAGCTGGCTCCTGCCCCATAAACCAGACATGTATTTCAACTTGGACAACTCTCCAACTGAAGTTACGGTTCGTTTTCACAGTTAATCAGAGCACGGTGCACCCTCAGCACCCTGCCAAGGCCAGCGGGACTGTGAGGATGTGAAATGGGGACAGAAATGTTCCCGGTGTTGGGACAGTGCAGGCGGCCAGCGGGCTGTGACTCAGCACAAAGAGCCAGCCAGGTCCTCAGCAGTGCTGAGCTCGGGATAAACAAACTCACCCTTTCACCCTGACCTCTTTAGCAAACGGAGAGACCCAAAAAATCCAGGCCAAGGCACTTAACCATCTTTCACCGGTCTCTCTTGACCCCACCCCATCTGAGAAAACATTATTCCTGTGTCTTTTCAGCTGTGTGGAAGCCACACAGAGCCCAACACCTAAACCAGAAGTTACTAGATGCAATACCACTACGGACAGATATTTTAAATTAATTATTATTCCATTTCTAAATTACCAGCTGCAAGAGGCTTTCCGATCATTTAAAGCCCGTGTCTCTAAGAGGCAGAGCTGACTCATCAGGGAGGCACAGGATGTGTTCACTTACGGGACTTTGTGGGAATTATCAACCTCCTGGGCTCACATCACTTAAAGCCAAGATTCCCTTGGACCTGGTGTCACGGAAGGGCAGTTCCTGGCATTAGCTTCCCCCTTCACTGACAATTCTCAGAGATGCCAGCAGCCAGGAGGGACTTTATTCCTGAAGGAGAGCAGCCACCAGAGCTCTGCCAGCTCTGCAAAGGGACAGGGAACATCTCTGTGGGTGAAACAGGCTCCATTCCAAACACCTCGGGGACTCTGAGCCCTGAGCTGCTCCTGTTCAACAGGTAGAGGCTGCTCTGGCACCTGCACATCACCTGTCCTGGAGTACTCCGTCCTCCCCACAGGATGGCACTCACAGGGCAGCAAAGAGGGCCGTGGCCACCAGCACAGGATTTATCCTCGCCTTGGTCAGGGCAAGAGTTCAGCCGGCTCTGAGGCAGGGATTGCATCACTCAGCACCACAGCAGGTCCTGCAGTGATGTTGTCACACACAAGGAGTCACCAGGAACTCTGGCCTGCGGGAGCTTCCTGAAGGATGCAGCAGGAGCTGGCATCTCATGCCAGTCCTGCACCCCCAGTTCTGTCGGGAGGTCAGAGCCCGTGTGCCGGGGGGTCCGTGCGGGTTCCGGAGGGGCTTCGGGAGCCATCTGCTGTCATCAGCCCAGATTACAGCGAGGGGCTGACGGCACCAGAAGGGGCTCTGCTCCCTCCCACCCGCACACAGGTGAGCTTCAACCACCTTTCCAGAATCACTGAGGTTGGAAAAGACCTCCCAAATCATCGAGTCCAACCTGTGATCAGTCCCCACCTTGTCACCCAGCCCAGAGCACTGCGTGTTATGTTGGACACCTCCAAGGATGGGGACTCCACCAGCTCCCTTCCAATGTCTAATCACCTTTTCAGTGACGAAACTCCTCCCGAGAAAATCTCCAAATTTAACTACTCAGGGAGATCACCACCTCACCCAGAAGGACTCTGGGTTCTCCACAGGAAACACAGCACTTCCAACACATGGAAGGACTCAGCTTGAGGGTCTACACTGAGCAGAGATGGGATTCCAGCCCCCCCAGCCCCATCAGGTCAATCCCAGCTCTCAGAGACCCAGGTGGAAGCGGCAGGGCACTGCCCCCCTGCTCGGAGGGCCGGGTGGAGCAGCAGGGAATGCAGCAGAGGATGGGGAGATGCTGTGTGCTCACAGTGCTGGGAACTGAGAGGCTTTGTTCCTCTGCGGGCAGCAGTGGCACTGTGCCTGGCACCGTGCCCGTGTCCCAGCCTGCCGCTGACCCTGGCACGAGTGTGTGAGTGTGCAAACCCGGTGGGCTCAGGACAGGGAGAGTGAGAGCCTCAGGGGTTCAGCATGGGTGTGCAGGGCACGTACAAGGTGTGTACAAGGTGTGTGCCGGGGGTGTACCACGTATGGACAGGGTGTTTGTGTTCCAGGTGTCCGTGTACAACGTATCTGTGTACCAGGTGTCTGTGTTCCACGTGTTTCTGTGTCCCAGGTGTTCCAGCTGTCTGAGTTCCAGGTGTTCCAGGTGTGTCTGTATTCCAGGTGTGTCTGTATTCCAGGTGTATTCCAGGTATTCCAGGTGTGTCTGTATCCCAGGTGTGTCTGTATTCCAGGTGTGTCTATTCCAGGTGTATTCCAGGTGTATTCCAGGTGTCCCGGGTGTGTCTGTATCCCAGGTGTGTCTGTATCCCAGGTGTGTCTATCCCAGGTGTATTCCAGGTGTGTTCCAGGTGTGTCTGTATCCCAGGTGTGTCTGTATCCCAGGTGTGTCTATCCCAGGTGTATTCCAGGTGTATCCCAGGTGTGTCTATCCCAGGTGTGTCTATCCCAGGTGTATCCCAGGTGTATCCCAGGTGTTTCTGTTCACGTTTCCCGCGCTCACGGCGCCGTGGCCGCCCCGGGCCGGCAGGGGGCGCGGCAGGGCGCGGTGCGCAGCGCGCACGCGCGGGATTGGGCGGAAGTGCGGCAGAGGGCGCGAGGCGCCCATGGGGCTCCTTAAAGGCGCCGCCGCCGCCGCTCCGCCGGCCGGTCCCGGAGGGACGCGCCGAGCCTGGCTGGAATGAGCAGGTGGGGCGGAACCCCCGGCACTTCCCCCGACACCGCGGCCCTCACGTCATTCCCCTCACGATCCGACACGCGTGGCCGCTGCCTCAGTTTCCCCCGGTGTTGGGGATCGTGCGGTTGCGGAGGGCGTGGAGGCGGCGGCGGGGGACCCCCGGGCTCCCCTCAGGGAGGGAGGCGCACCCCGAGATTAGCGGGGCTGCAGATCCTGAGAGAGGGAGGTGTAGGGCCAGGGGAGGGGGCACAGCCTGGGCTGGGGGCTCCGAGCTCTGTAGGGGTGTGCAAACCCCTCCGGAGTGGGGCAGACACCGGGTGGGGGTTCAGGCTGTGGGGTGGGGGGGACACGGAGAGCCCTTTGTGCCCCAGCAGGGTGAGATCCCGGTGCTGTCTGGGGTAGATGATGGGCACCGAGCTTTATATCCATCCCCGGGGCTGGAGCAGCCCAGGGTCAGGGATCTCCGGCTGGATTTCCCTCTGCCTCAGGGCTGGAGTCCTGGGCCCTTCCAGTCCGGCAAGAGACCCCCGAGCTTCCCCACAGCCCCCCGGCCTTGGGAATTGTTTGCATTGATCATCTGAACCCGTGTTTGTTAACTCCCCCTTTTTGTCCCGATCTCACCGTGCCGTACCCAGCCCCACTGACACTCCAGGACCTTGTTTTGTCCTGCATGGAAAAAGGAGCTTAGGCACAAAGAGGAAACCCTGGAGGTGCCCCGCTGCCCCAGCATCACTAGAGGGGCTGTGTTGGGGCACGTCAGGAATAAGGAGTGAGTTTATCAGGTGTGGCAGAGCTGGGAGTAAGAGATTTCCCCTGGTTTACGTCAGGCTGAGCACAAGGGCTGGGTCACAGGGAAGGAGCCGGAGGCAGCGCCCTGCCCAAGGCAGGGTTTTGCAATCCTGTGGGGCCCGTGGCACTCTGCCCTCCCT